>OX424576.1:97077178-97373736 GCA_949152435.1 Gastracanthus pulcherrimus
AAGTTTTGCCTAGTACCGCTCACTCATAGTTTTTGTAGTTTTAATGGTGTAAATGGTCAATAAATAATAGTTAAAAAATGTTTAAGGTATGAAACTAGTTTTTTATTAAGAAAATATAGTTTAGCATTTGTTAGAATCAAAAGAATCACTATTCTTACTCTTTTTGCGATAATTCATTTATACGTCGTTATTTTTACTTTATTACATTTTTTCCCGTTCATTTTACATTGTATTCAATTTTAGACATTTCGCCGTTCAAAAAAGTACAAAGGAAAACTCAAGAGTATCTTACAATATAATTTAAGTTCTAATAGGTTAAAAAAAATTTAATTACGAAAAATGTATATAATAATATATGAGTGGTACTAGACATAAGTTGTGCGGGCGGTACTGCCAAGGTCAAGGTAGTCGCTTCGTAGTTTTTAGGTAATTTGTGGATCAAGATTACAGAAAATACGGTGCGCACTACCTAAACCTGGTCATCGGCTAGCATAACCACATAGACACCTTATCCGACCAGCACGTACACTACCTAGATCTCTTTATCGACGGCCCTAACCATGTAAATATCTTCTCTGACCAGCACGCACAGCTCACCTTTTCCGCGCTGATTAGCTGCGCTCCTCATCCCGCGACGTTCTGCTCATCGGCCGAGGTCCCATTTTCTCCAATACTTTATTGTTTATATTTTTTATCTGAGGTCGAATTTCAAGTGAACTTTACAAACGCAAGGTTGGTTAGAATAAGAAGAATTTGCAGCATATAATTTTGTACCACAAAATGATCGTACAGATGTATTATTAAAAAAAATCAATCCGATTGATTCATTCTAATTGCGATTCCCCCGTTCAGTTTTGTCTGTATAATAATAAAGTAAGAAATACAATAAACTGGAGTCTGGACGTTGCTGAAAGAAATGTGAATGAAAGAAGTTTCGCCTCAGATAAGTACCTCTTTAAAATATAATTAATTTTTTGTATCAAAGTAATTGTTCAGATTCTGACAATATTTCGTTGTATGAAAAAATGGAATTAAATTTACATTTAATTATTGTTGAAATAGAAAATATTTTAATTGTATGTATTTATGTAGAAAATAATATATACATATTATTAAATAATTAAATGTAAACTTAATTTTACTTTTCTATAGAACAAAATATTAACAGAATCTGAACAATTATCTTGATCCAAAAAATGAATTATATTTTCAAAAGGTACATATCTAAGGCGTAGCTGCAATCCATTCAGCAAAGTCGAACGGATTGTATACTTTTGTATCATAACCTGATTCACATAACCTCAAAAGCGGGCTCCTCTGTCAAAATCGAGGAGAGAGCTCGATCGTCTTTCAATATATACAGATATATATTTATTTATATATCACGGTCTGTCGTCTGCTTTGTTTGGACAGATTTTGAAGCGCAATCAGCTGTCAGCTTGGTTTTGGTGCTGGTGATGAACGAGGAAGTACGACAAAGAGGTGACCGGGACTAACAGCTTCGAAAAGATAGAACGAATGCAAGTGTACGGATAAGTGTTGCTGTAGAATAGAAGACGCACTTTCAGCGATGTTGTGCGAAGGCCCCAAATTCTTAGATTAGCTTAGCTATCTATCAAGTATTGCTGCTGGTGAGAGGCGAGCCGGGAGCTAGGCTGCGACACTTTATCAGATAGTCCAACAGGCAGTATGCTGCGGTAAGATTGTTCTAAATAACTACTTAACCCTTGCTTCTTCTAATTCAAATGTATACTTCGTAGAGCAGATGCTGTGGATTTCTGCTACTGTCGAGGATTGGATTTGCTCAGATCGCAGTGGATCTGTATTCACTGATCAGTGTTCTAAAGCATGTAAGATTTATTATTATTGGCACGTGTACTAATCTTGTTTTGTTTTGTAATTACAGGTTTCTAATAGCGAGAGGTTTGCAAGGTCTACGCCAGGAGATGGCTATTGCATCGTCTGCTTCTCCTGCTTCAGGGCATCGCATCCGGAGAGAGCTCTCTTGCTCTTTATGAAATCAACGAGAGAAATTTGTCAATAAATAATAGACAAATTTAGGGGTTTAGGTAAAGTAATCACCAACATAATTTATGATGCACAGATAATTAATATACAAATGGGTGATTCCACGTCAAGTGAGCAAGTGAAAAATGTTAAAACTAAAAGTTTAAGAAAATGATGTATTTCATACCTAAAATACGGATAAGAAATTTCAAACCTTGTACCTCTATTGGTTCAGAATTTATGTCAATCTGAAAAACATGATTATTTCCATTTTTCTAAGAATGTATATATTTTTATCTCGATAACTACAAAAGATAAAGTACTTTAATCAGCGTGTTTTGGAAAGAGAATTTGATGTAGAATATGATAGTATTCTTTGCATCTCCAAATTGGATGATTTTGGTTGGTCTAAATTTCTGCTCAGACACCGATGAAATTGTAAGCTGAGCGCCACAATCTATTTTGTTGAAAAAAACTCCAACGATAATTTTAGATGTATATTTTAAGATAAAACAAGATTTAGAATGTTACTATAACTCAGTTACGAGATAGAAATAAATTAAATTGGCTCATTTTACCAAATTCAGGCTCTTATGGGATTTAACATGGGTACGAAATACATCATTTTCTTGAAGTTTCACAGTTTTACAATTTTTCACTTGCTCACTTGACGTGGAATCATCCATATATAAATAAATAGAAGATTACTAGATATATTTTGCTGCTATGTATAGAATTTAAAATATACAATTTCAATGTTCATTATAAAAGTCTTACGGATTTGTTTTAGCAATTTGTTATTGTATACGTAGCAGCAATAATTATTTTCTACTTTTCTGTACGGCTTATGTGATTCATTCATTCTTTTTTATTTACTACAATGTCCTAATGAAGACTAAATTATCAGTATGTATGACTATATTTTGTAAATTGTAATTTTTACCACGAGAGGTTATTATTTATAACGTATATGTTGCATGATAGTTCTTAATAAATTTGCTGTGTGCACCAGCATATAATATTGAAAAAAGCAGAGAACGTTCCCCGTATGGGTATTTGCTTTCTTCTGTTATTTATATTTATATTTAAATCTATTTATATATTATATAACATATAAATAGTAAAAAAGTAATTGTGCTATCCAGTAAAGCATGGAAAAGACAAGCACAGCAACTAATTATAATGCATGAAATAAGCTAGAAATAAGTATTTATTATACGAGGGTAGTTCAATAAGTCTTTAGAATAAAGTATAAAAACAATTTTTTTTGGGTAAATTTTTTTTTATTTTTCAACATAATCTCCTTGGAGCTCTATACACTTGGTCAATCGCTTTTTAAGTTTTTTTAATCCTTCAGAAAAGTGCGTTTTCGAAAGTTCCTCAAAATAAGCACTTACAGAGGCAATGACGTCTTTGTTGTCCGTAAATCTCTGTCCACCGAGCCATTTTTTCAAGTTTGGAAATAAGAAAAAGTCACTGGGGGCTAAATCTGGTGAATACGGTGGGTGTTCGACCAATTCGAATTTTAGTTCTTCAATTTTAGCCATTGAAACGAAGCATGTGTGAACTCGGGCGTTGTCGTGATGAAAGAGAATTTTTTTTCTCGCCAAATGTGGTCGTTTTTTTTTAATTTCTTCTTTCAGCTGCTCTAATAATGATGCATAATACTCACCAGTAATTGTTTTACCCTTTTCCAAGTAGTCAATAAGTATAATTCCACGTGCATCCCAAAAAACTGTAGCCATAACCTTACCAGCTGACTTTACGGTCTTTGCCTTCTTTGGAGCTGGTTCGCCTGTGGAAATCCACTGTTTGGATTGTTCCTTTGTCTCAGGAGTGTAGTGGTGTATCCATGTTTCATCCACAGTCACAAATCGACGAAAAAATTCCTCAGGATTCCGAGTTATGCGCGCCAAAAGAGCCTCAGAGCCGACCACTCTATTGCGTTTATTCTCAGCTGAGAGCAAACGCGGCACCCATCTTGCCGATAGCTTTTTCATGCCTAATTTTTCATGTAGAATTGAAACAACTGCACCTATAGATATCCTTGTGGCCTCAGCTAACTCACGCACTTTTAATCTTCTATCCTTCTACACCATATCGTGGATTTTATTGATGATTTCGGGAGTAGTTGCTTCTACGGGCCTTCCTGAACGTGGTTCGTCACTTATTGATGTACGACCACGCTTAAATTCATTTACCCAGTTATAAACCGTTGCTAAGGCAGGGGCAGATGTGCCATGAACTGAGTCCAATTCATTTTTTATCTCATATGGAGTTAAACCCTTTAAATGAAAATGTTTAATTACCGCTCTGAACTCGTTTTTTTCCATTTTTCTTAACAAGCAATTTTTTTTTTTCAATTGGTTATAAAAACACGTAAACTCAGAAGATGTGAACTGTGACTGCACCATATATCTAGTCGGGAGTGGTGCTGACTGAAAACAGATGATTTGGAGCGATTCGCGCGCCATCTGTTGGTCATTCTAAAGACTTATTGAACTACCCTCGTATTATAAGCTAATGTTTAATTAACGAGTAAGTAACAAGACTTGAAACTTCTCTAGTCTTTATTAGTAGCCTGCATGACATTTGTAAAATACTGGCACTTGTATGTACTAGCATAATTTTTAATATGCAGGCAATAAGTATTCATAATTAAAAATCAAATATTTAATTCAATAATTACTTGTAAGTACGTGTCATATATGCAATTACACGTAAATTTGAGACTCAAACGCAAATGTATAAACGTGTTGGAATAGCTTCTCCGATTCGTAGTATCACTGACGTGCGATCAACACGCTACGGCGACGGAGTTTTGGGACGGCGAGAGTGAACTCCGCTGCCGTAGACTTCTAGCTTGTACTGGCGCTGCGCTACTACTTCCTACTTACATACTTTTTATACAATTTACAAGTTATTTAGGTATTTTTATCAAATTGAATATAAGTAACCATAATTAAAAATTATATAATTAGTTTTTATATATATTGCCCGTATATAATTATGTTTTATTTGATATAATTTTCAAATTCTTCGGATTGTCGATAAGAAAATGCTCGTGAAAAAGTAAAACTGAGTAGAGAGAAAGTGAGAGAGAGAGAGAGAGAGAGAGAGAGAGAGAGCGAGAGAGAGAGAGACAGAGAGAGAGAGACAGAGAGAGAGAGAGAGAGAGATATTGTATTATTTATAACACATATATATATATATATATATATATATATATATATATATATATATATATATATATATATATATATTTATATATTTATATATTGCATGATAGTTTTTAATCAATTAGCTGTGTGCACCAGCATAGTATAATAAATAAGCACAGAATATTCTCCGTAAGGGTATCTGCTTATTTCTGTTATTTATATTTATATTTACATTTATTTATATATTAGTTATATAATACGATAGAAATAAGTATTCATTATATTACAAGGTAATATTTAATTATCCTGTAAGTATGAAGACTTGAAAGTCCTCTAGTCTTCTAAAATACTGGTACTCATACGTACCAGTATAATGTAAAATTCGCAGGCAATATTATGGTTATTCATCGTATTACACGTAAATTTGAGACTCAAACGCAAATGTATAAACGTGTTGGAATAGCTTCTCCGATTCGTAGTATCACTGACGTGCGATAAACACGCTGCGGTGGCGGCAAAATTTAAAAAATTCTATAAAGAGTTTTTATAAATATTACTCGTCTATAATTATCTTCTTTTTGATTTAGTAGTCATATTCTATGTGAAAGTGAGAGAGATATCGTATTATTTATAACAGATATGGATATATATGATAGTTTTTAATAAATTAGCTGTGTGCACCAGAGTAGTATAATAAGAAAAGCAGAGAATATTCTCCGAAAGGGTATCTGCTTTTTCTCTGTTATTTATATTTATATTTACATTTATTTATATATTAGTTGTATAATAAGATAGAATTAAGTACTTATTTTATTATAAGTGTATATATCATTATCGTGTAAATAGTATTGTAAAATATTGGTACTTGTACGTACTAGTATAATTTTAAATTAGCAGGCAACAATACTATGGTAATTCATGATATATAATTATACGTAAATATAATAAGAGCCAAAACTAAATGTTACGCATTGGAATAGCCTCTGGATGCGCAATCAGCACTCTACAACGGCGGAGTTTAGAGACTGCTGGAGTGAACTCCGCTGCGGTAGACTTCCAGCTCGATTATCGCACGCCGAATATGGCTGAAAAATGCCGCGTGGCGCCATCTCTGCCCAGACGACCGGTAGTAAGTCGCTTTTACGCGTTGGAATAGCCTACCCGCTTCGCAGCATAGCACTCACTGACGCGCAATCAGCACTCCACAGCGGCAGATTTGCATGACGGCGAGAGTGAACGCCGCTGCGGTAGACTTCTAGCGTGATGATTGCGCGCCGAGTATGCCTAAGAAATTCCACGTGGTGCCATCTCGGCTCAGATGGTCGATACTAAGTGGCTTTTCAACATGGCGCCGTGGATGTCATGTACGCCGGCCGTCGCGTCGTATTTCCAAACAGTACGTCTATTTTTTATATTTACACGAAATAATGCTCTGGATCGCGATCCCATCACCTGACGGCAGCGCCAGCCTAATGTAGCGGCGACTGTTTGAAACTATAGCTCCGACATCCCCTTAATAGTAATTTCCATAAAATAATTTCTGGATTTTTTCCTAATCAATCGCTAAGTAGCTAAATTTTTCAAATTTCGAAGTCTAAATTGGTAAAAAATGTCAATGTGGGATTTTACGGATTCTTTGATAATCTTCAAGGTCAGATGAGATATCGACTTATAAGGAGAGTCCACGACCTGCGGGAAGCGATTTTCGCTAAGGCTTCAGGCAGTGATTTCTGGTGCCTAAAAATAATGCCAAGCATCCGTAATTTTTTCTTATAGGCCCTTGAAGCCATGATATGATTTTTGTATTCAATATACGCGTTATTTCAATAAATAATGGTACTTAGCAAAATATTGCAGAGTTATGTTTAGAAGTATAGGTATCATTTTTTACTGAAATAACGTGTATATTGAATACAAAAGGTCATATATTGGCCCCAAGGGCCTATGAGATTAAACTACGGGTGCTAGGCATCATTTTTAGGTAACAAAAACCACTTTCCGAAACCTTATCCAAAACCGTTTCCCGCAGGTCGAGGACTCTCCTTGTTAGTTATCGTTTAAATAGCTTACTAATGCTAACTTCAAAATCATAATTTAACCTCTATCAGTGGTGGCTAGTATCAAACCCTGTAGCGCGACGGAGGTAGTGGCGGAAGAGTAAGAATGCGTTTTTAGTGTGCAGCTGGTGTATGCAGGTGTGAGGAGGGGAGGGGGAAGATTGGACACTGTGGTGTACCGTCGGTGTATGCAAGCATGAGTGTACCTGTGTGGGTGGCATTGCAGGTATTATGAAAGCGGCACCGAGAGTTATGAAAGGCTGATGGGTACCGCTCCGCTATCCTTTTTAACTTTAGTGGCAAGCGCAGCGTGCGCGGCTTCGTAAAGATGGCTTCGAGGAATGTGCATTGCATGTAGGATTGTCTAAGCTGATAAAAGGTTGCTCAAATTTTGGCTATGTAGAGTTAAGATAAGAGTTGAAATTTCTGCCGGGGCTTGGTAGGCGCCGCACTGCAGACCCTTTTTATTATATGTATAGAGCGGCAAGTACAAGCATTTTTTCTTCTTTAGCGTCAAGTGTGTGGCTACAGAGCCGACGGTGTATGCAGACATGAGTATACCTGTGGTAGGAGAGTTGGGAAATCTGACGGGGTTGGAAGGAGCCGGTCTGTCTACTCTTCATGTATAGAGTGAAAGTACAAGCATCCTGTGCAATTTTAAAGAAAGAGGCTGGATTCAGAACAAGGGGGCAAAAGCTTGTACATCTTCATAATTTAAAAATTTCAATATAAATAATAGGATGATAAAAGCGGCTGGATAAGAGAAGTGCGCCAAGACTTTTTTTGACAAGCTAGTAAGTAACTGTATACATTCCTGTAAATTATTTGTGAATAGCGAGCACATTTTAGATGTTAAAAGTATTTGAAAGCAAATAACATTTAAAGTATATTTTATAAAATAAAAAATAAGTAACATTTTGAAAGAAGAATTTTAGTATAAATTTTATTTAAAACAAAACTTGAATTTTTAGGTGATTAAAGAATAAAATAATACACGGTTTTGAAAGACTAAACTAAACAAGCAAAAAGGTTTGATAAAAATTTTGAAATAAACTAGCGCGCCACACGCGGCCTTCGGTCGCATGTGACTTGCCTGCTCCGGAGTTTCAGAGTGAGCGCTTCGCTCGCTCTTAAGCTCCTCCGCGCCTTGCATCGCTTCGCAATGCAAGGCATGCAAAACGCGAAGCGAAGCGTTTTGCATTAGAGGCACGACCATACTCAGCTCGCACTGCGCGTTTGCTTGATTGTATAATATAGTAAAAAACTACATTTTTCGATGTCAAAAATCATTTTTGGACTATTAACCCCCCTGCGCAGAGAGCCGAGTATACTCGTCCAAACCGTACGTCATTTTTGTATACATTTTGTATCACAAATTTAAATCTTTACTTTGTTGAGACATCTACAACCTCTCAAATTGAAGCTAAATAGTATAGCTATTATTTAGAAAATATTGTTGCAGACTTACATTCGATCTAGTCCATATACACGAAAATAAACTTCTGCGCAGGAGGGTTAACTTGATTTAAAAGCATTTTCGCGTCTTGGTGTCAAGAAAAAAAGTTGTATTCTTCAAAGATCTATAACTTTTCCATTTTTCATGTAAAATGCATAGCTGTAAAGTTATATGGTAAAAAGCTGTTTATTCGATATTAAAATTAGTTTTTGGCCTCTTAACTCGAGTTAAAAGTATTTTCATAAATAGATGTCAATGGGAAAAAGTTGTATTTTTCAAAGATCTACAACTTTTCTATGTAACTTTTTTTCGTAGAATGCTTAGTTTTCAAGTTATAGCCCAAAAACCGGTTTTAGCGATTTTTTATAGTCGCCGCATTCAGCGTATATTTGCAGGATCAATCTCAAAATAGGACCATCAAGTTGTTATACTTAGGAGAGTTCCCAAAAAAAAATTGTGCCTGATTCACTAAGATTTCGCGGAAATAATCATGTAACATGAATTTAATAAAAGAACACGTAAAAATACGTAATAATAAGCAAAAAGTGCTCCCAATTTAAAAACTACGTAAAGGATTGGGGTTAAAAAAAATAGATTTTCATATTGTGCTAGAGGATATCTCTCCTAAAATTTCATCCCGATTGGTCGCACACATTTTTGCTAACGAAAATATAAGGCACTTCCGTGTCGCGGTCGTGCCTAAAAATGTATGTACTTAATAAGTGTGGAAAGAAAATTATGAAAGGTGCGAGGATAGAAAAATAATATGTAAAAAACAAAATATAATGAAATGTTCTTAGTATTTAAATTTTTTGTGCATTATGATTGCAAAAAATTGTATAAATTTTATCGTGGAAAATATCGCTGTGTAATGTGATTATTTCTATAATAACAATATCAAAGTAATGTTGAATAAAAACGGTATTTTTGACATCGTTTTTTTTAAACATTATCTTTTAAATATTTTCTTTTTTCAAAAATAATTTTTTTTACAATATCATCGCTATTCTCATTTTGATAGTCACATTATGTCTTCTACTCATAACGTAAAAGTTCCTTACACAAATTTATTTTCACTTAACACACGTTCTAGACATTTAAATTTTTCATTCACACACACAATAATATTTTTTAAACCATCAAATGTACGCTTTTACATAGTATTATATGGTAACACGGTGCTTTTTTTGGGATGTACAATGAATTTTCACTGAATATCACTGGATCACGTTTGCAAAATATCACTGACTTGAGTCCGTAAGAAGTTGTTAGAATTATATCGATTTTTTTCAATTTTATTCTTTCTTGTTGATGAATGCACAATGTTGCACTACTCGGCTTAAAATATTGGTCAATTTCGTGGATTTTTCCTTGTAGTTCTTCTGGATGTACTATAAACCAACTAAAAGTTTTTTGGTCCTGGAATTGTTCAACTGATACATGGTCATATAGAGTAGAGGTTGACGTACCTTTTTAATATTGGTATTGAATTCTTCTCTCGTATCACTCTGTGTCTCTTGATTTTCAAGTTAAAAGTATGAATTTTGAACTTTAATATCCTATTTTTCTATTTTCGCCTGTAGCGTTTGAAAATTTTATGTTAATATTAGTGCTCGGAATTAAGCGATTCCCCACAAAAAGTGGGGTATTCTACACAAAAAGTGCATCACAAGGCAACTTTTAAGTAATTTCTCTTCGAAAATTTATTCGGCAATCGGGGTTTAAAAAATCCTACAATATTCTTTGAAGTCTAAAGAACAACATATATTCTCTTCGTAATATTCTTCGATACTTAGGATTTGAAGAGAACCATCTTAAGTGTGTATTCTTATGTATCGACTTCAACAAAATTCAAATTTATTTTAAGAATGTTGTTAGAAGCTTAGAATATTCTAAAAAAGTTTGGTAACGAAATTCGATGGTTTCCGATAGTTGTTCCGATAGTTATGGGCCTATGAAGTGAACGCATCGCAGCGCGGTAGTATTAGTACCAAACATTTTAAACACGTTTATCTCGAAATGTTTCTTTATCTGCGGAATATATAAAAAAAGAACCTATCCAAAATTTACGGTTGTAAAAGATAGATAATGTTATGCTCTGTTTAATGAATTTATAATACATTTATCATAATATTTATAATATACCAAAAAATATAAAATATAAAACTCTAAAATCGAAAAATCGAAAATCGTTATAAAACCAAAACAAGTCAATGAATCTTCAGATTCCTTTAAAATTTTGAATCTTCATTTTAAATCGAAAAAAATGAGAACTGATTGGTAAAAAATAACCGCGCCGTTCTCGAGATATAAGCGATAAAAACAAAATTTCAAAAGTACATGATCGGAAAATACATACCGATCATATGAAATGGTAAAAACTACCATTTCGTAAAGTTTCAGATAAAATGCTGCCGATTTATTTCAGTTATCGTGGGAGAAAAAATTGATTTTTTTTACAAAATTATTTTTTTCTCGACAAAAGAAAAATATTAATACTAAAAAATGTTACTAATCATTCTTCTCCATATACCTAATCATATCAAATTTTATCAAAAATTTTCCGTCATATGTTCCGAGATATAACCGTTTAGACAAAAAATGACGTTTTCGTGTATAACAAAAGAAGGGAATAACCTTATCCTAACTTTCAGGTGGGAAAAGTTAGGTAATTTTATGCTCTTTCAAATGCCTTTTCCCTGGATTAATGATATTATTTCTAAGGTATTAGGAAACTCAAAAAACAAATATCAGAAATAAAAAGAACTGCTACAAAAACAAAAATAAATCGAAAAAGAAAAAAAAATTATTGTGTCGCTTTCCTTTACGAAGAACAAAAAAGTGAGCCCTGAAACATTACGTTTCACCGTGTATATGCTGAATAATACTGATCCACATCCAGGCACACCCACTCACACACACACACTCGCACACATACACACACATACACACACGCACTCACACACAGGCACACACACGCACACACAGACACACAGACACACACACACGTATATACACGCGCGTACACACACGCACACATATATTTATAAAAAAATGTTTATTTTACAGAGTGTGCTGCTGCTCCTCGTAATGTCAATTACGATAAAAACGACGACTATTTTCAACCCTGCTTCGATGATGAGGAACTGCGTGAGGTACTTGCGTCGGATAATTTTGGAATGACGTCCAAAGTATAATTTTGGAGACTGCGAGGGATTCGGCGAGTTTTATTTTGCATGTAGTTGTCTCTGAATTCGCGACCATGTAACAGCTTGTGATTTCGCGTGGCCGGTTCTTACTACCGGCCAATTCTAGTATGTGTGTTTCTACCTGTTTCAGTGAATTTTTGCTTAACGGTTTTTGTTATATTTTTTACTTTTATAAATTTTTATTATCAAGTATTTTAAAAGCACGTAAATTTGGTGTTTTAAACGTGCCATTATAGCATACAACTATGCTCCATAGTTGTCATGACGCTGTCCGTAAGTTGTTTTATGTTTAAGTTTATGGT
This sequence comes from Gastracanthus pulcherrimus, assembly GCA_949152435.1. Classification (NCBI taxonomy): domain Eukaryota; kingdom Metazoa; phylum Arthropoda; class Insecta; order Hymenoptera; family Pteromalidae; genus Gastracanthus; species Gastracanthus pulcherrimus. Next base: position 97,089,371 of record OX424576.1, read on the forward strand.
AAATTTAATTCTATGTTATTGTTGTTTATGTTTCGTATTTTGTTTATACAGTTTGTGGCATAATTTGTAATTTAATCTAGTTACTTATAAGTTTATTTATTTTTGTGTAGCCACGATGAGGGGAGTATTTCGAAAAATTCCCCGAAACGTCGCAAACTTTTTTTTAATCTAATAAAAGATGGATTTTTCTGAATGATCAATGGAGGCATTTAATTTATTTATGTCTACCTTGGAATGATAGATTCACACCTATAATATGAAAGTAGGTATGTTAGAAATGTATAGGTATATAACAAGTAGCTATGCCGATGATAGTATGATAGGCTTAACCGTCGAAAGCGACCGTTTTGCGCAGGGAGATGGATGGTTTTCCGTTAGATATATTAAGGATTTTGATTATAATGATTTATGGAGCATACTAGGCGGGATCCCACAAAGTAACCATGCGTTTGAAATTGATGAATCCCTCAAATTTGCCGTTACTTACATAAAATTACCGGGTGGTAGAGCAAATGAAGATAAGCTTATAGATGCAATCGATTGTCAATCGATTTTGACCATTAATAATAGTGATCACATATGGTTTGCGCGTGCACTTGTGTGTGGATAAGTTTATATAGAAAAATTTAGAAGTAAGAAAGTTTATGAAAGTGAATGGAGTAAAATATCGCATGGCACTATGAAATATCAAACATCATGTGGTAGTAGCTATGCTGAATTTGAACACTTTCAAAACTATTTTTTAAATTTGAAAATAGCTATTATGGTATATAGTTTTGAGTCTATAGACCAAGGACAGGAGCCTATTTACGATGGTAGAACTGTTTTTCGTTTAAATAATAGTAAATGGGAAAAAAATTAATATTTCATATCACGAGGAAATTAATCATTTTAATTTAATTTTGAGTTTAGTAGGATTAAATAATAAAAAAGGTTGAGATACATTTGTGAAGCATGCAATGAAGCTTATACGAAACCATTTGAACAGAAATGTGTAAATATTTGTGAGTCTTGTAATATTTCATCTGCGTGTGTATCGAGAAATCTTATAACATGCAACGATTGCAATAAAAACTCACAGAACCCGCAATACTTTCTGAACCATAAAGCCGTGGGTTCTTATAGAATTTTTAAGACAGCCAGAGCCGCGCGTTTGCTCTGTGATACGTTGAAATGTTGTACGTTTTGTTACACTAGATGGGATAAAGCCCATGAGAAACACGATTGTAGACAGAAATATTGTCCAAATTGCAAACAGACTCACGACAAAAATACTTTGTGCTACATGAAAGTGAGACCAAATAAAGAAGTTAGGATGAATGAAAACGAGCATCTGGATACTGCTTTCGTTATTTACAATTTTGAAACCACTCAAGATAGAATTTTTAAAAATAACGTAAATGAGGAAGATAGAGTGTATAAACGCATCGTAAAATTATGTATTGCCCAACTTTGTTGTAGCGAGTGCATGTACGATAACGATTTGAAAAGATATGCAGGTTTTGTGGCACTCGCTTACACATTATTGAAAAATAATAGAAAAACCGCTGAAAATAAATTTATTGAGACTAGACCAGTTGAAAAGTTTTTAAAATTAGTTATTAGAAAAAACACAAAATTCAAGTCAATAGTTTGCATGGCACATAACGCTAAAGCTTTTGATTCGCAGTTTATTCTTAATGGAATTGTAGAAAATAAAGTCATGAAAGAAGTAGGCGTAAGGCCTAAGCTTATTATGAATTGACGTAAAATTATGCTTTTGAATTGTGGTAAAACACGGTTCATAGATAGCATTAATTATATACTAATGAAGTTGTCGTCATAGTCCGGATCATTCGGGTTACCAGAAAGTTGTAAGAAAGGATATTTTCCTCATTTATACAATACGGATAAAAATAAAAATAAAATTACATACGGTCAGTGTCCGGATGCAAACTTTTATTCCCCAGATTTGATAACAACTAAATAGCGCAAATATTTTTACATTTACTACAATGAAGTATCAAAATTAAATGATTTAAATTTACGGAAGCAGTTAATTTTCTACTCCACACAGGATGTTACTGTATTACGAGTTGCGTGTGTTAAATTTCGGGACATATAGTTGACATTTTTACCTGAAAATTTAATAGGTATTATACCAAATGGTAGCTATGTGTGAGCGGAGAAACGGAGTCAAAGAGCTATTGAATGATTGCTTTAGATGGAGCATTGAAGAGGTCGTCAAATCATTCATGCGTGGCGGGCGCGTGAGTATGGCCTCTTTGGGCACGTAAAAGTCGATGGATTTTTGGAAGATTTAGAAAAGAAATTCCAGAATCTGGTATAGCGTTCCAATTTCATGGATGTTTCTATCATGGGTGTTTCAAGTATAACTCTGTAGATAGGCATTTGTTTTTATACGACAAAACATCGATAAGACACCGGTATTGGAAAACCTTATCAATTTCAGAAAGAATAAGACAAAACGGCTTTAAACTAATTGAAATATGGGAGCATGATTACATAGAAAGAATAGAAGTATTGTCAAGTTTTAAACTTTTTATCGCAAGCCGACCTCTCGCCAAAAAGAATATACTAGATCCGCGCAATGCGTTTTATGGTGGGCGTACAGGAAATGTAACCACGATGTATAAAGTCGAAGGTCGTGACAGAATAAAATATTTAGACTTTGCTGTTTTCATCCATATATCTGTAAAGCGGGTAAATTTCCAATTGGTCATCCAACTATTTATAGCGGCTATGATTGTTTAAATCTTACAGGGGATAATTTTGAAAATTTTGCGTGAGTCGAAGGCTTAGTAAAATGTACGATTTTACACCCAACAAATTTATTCCATCCCGTGCTCCCCTACCAATTACATAACCGGCTACTTTTTCAATGTGTCGTCGGTGCTGTGAAGATTTAAATAAAAATGACTGTACGCACACATTTGTTAAAGACCGTGCATTGACAGGGACATGGGTTTCGGACGAAATAAAGCGAAGCTTAGCTCTCGGGTATAAAATCATAAAAATCGAAGTCATTTGGCAATACGAGACAACGCAGTGCAAGCCCGAAGAGGATATACAAGATGTCAGTAGTTTTGTGCGTATCGTGTTTGCGGAGCCGACAATAAAAAATTTGATGTCTGTAAAGTTAAAGGTATACGATTGAATTATGCAAATTCACAAAAAATTAATTTTGATAGCGTTTTAAAACTAATAGAAAATCATAGTTTTAATGTCGACGACGGGAAGGAGTATTGTATAAACGTTGAAAATAGTTACATTGGTCGGAGAAATGTAAATGATGTTGTAATATATCGACAAACGGAAAAATGTAGAATAGTATTAAAAAAGCGTAGGATTATATCTCATAAATACTCCGTACCATATAGTTATAAAAATTAAGATGAAAAAATAAATTTAAAAAAAATTAATATAATTATGTTTTGTAAAAAAACAATTTATTTACGTTATCCTTGAGAATTTATTTAGGCCTTTAAGTTTCTTTTTTCAAAAATAATTTAACAGACTGAACAGTGGAGTAAGATGACGGCGGCGGCGGAGAAGGATATAAAAAATATATAATTAACTCATTATCATAAAAGTGTTTTATACGAAGCATATTTCTTTGTATTACTGTATTATTGAAAAATTAAGGTTAAGACTCTCAAATTTCCGAACTGGTGCTAATACAGGTCAACTCTTGATAGTTCGAACCTCGAAATTAAACAGTAAAGAAAGAGGCCCGAGTTGCTTCGAATACTTTGTTTTATCCGGACCCTACATTAGTCAGAGAGTAACTGAGTCTACGAGTAATTTTGTCGCCAGCAAAACACGACTGTCGATCTTGCGATGCGCCGGCAATAAGCGCATGCATGCGTGTTGTGACGCGTAATAGTCTAGACCCTACCCCAAATAGAGAGCAAATGAGTCTGCGAGTCCTGTTGTCGCCATCAAAACACACGACTGTCGATCTCGCGATGCGGTGGCGCTAAGTATATGCAGGTATAGTATCTAGCATGCACATGTTATGACGCCGCAATAACCCGGACCCTACACCAAGTATAGAGAGTAACTTAGTCAGCGACTTTTATTGTTGCCGGCGAAACACGCTACTGCCAATCACGGCTGTTTAACGCAGGTCATAGTATGCTTGTGTTATCGATCGTGGAGCATATTCAAAAATGCGTGCATTCCGTGTGTATTCGCCGGGTGCATGACATAAGTTTTCTGCCCATTAACGCTACAGTATCTCTATATATTTCGTATTTATATATATACTCTACGTGTTGAACGTGGTCAGTAAATGGTGCTTGAATCGCCCGTGCACCCATGAGCAAATAATGTTTTAAAAAGGTATTCTTTCTACAGGTAATATGTTAGTATGCGGGACAAACAGGATTACAAAATTAATTAAACGGTTATGATTTCAGTTCAACGTGAACTTAATCTCGTAAGATTTTAGAAAATGGTAAAAATTTCCAGTTTTGAATAAAATTCCGGCCGTTTTTCCGATATTTCTCGTTGATGAAAAATTTCCGCTGTTTTCCCGCTTTTTCCAGAATTCCCGGTGAGTAGACACCCTATGCGTATCATTGATTTAAAAGTGAGTTTTGTTTTTAAAATAAATAATTTTTTTTAAATTCTTATATTATAGTATTTATATATATATATATATATATATATATATATATATATATATATATATATATATATATATATATATATATATATATATATATATATATATATATATATATATATATGTATATATATGCTAATAACCTTTAAAATAATGGGGTGCTGAGTGCGCTGCATAACAGAGGAATATCCACGACAGTGTAGAGTAATTGACAATGGCACTTGCATAACCCTGTTGCAGTCGAATAAAGATTGCGGTATATGCAAATTCGATGAAAAATTTTGTAGAATACCTCCACGTACGATTTTATGCGGACTTGGCTACATTATACCAATATCACCAAATGGTCACAAGTGGACCTGTCGTGCTGCAGAAGTTTTTAGACTAGCACAGAAAATAGAACCTTGAAAGCGTTTATCATCAGGGTTTCTTTGAGTATTCGGTTTATCTCTTTCTTACTAGTATAGCAAAAGACGGTGGAAGTGTACATGTGAATATAATGTTAGTAGCTTTTGATACAGCAATTTATAATCTCACAAGTTTTTATCATCCTATCCGACCAATGGATACGCCGTGTTAATTTCGTACAAAAACTATATAAAAACATTCTAAAATAAAAATAAAGAACAAAATATATCTGTGTTGAATTTCTTTTTTCTTTAAAATAAAAAGTTTATATACATATGTACAATATTTATTTCCTTTACACAACCTCAAAATATTCTTTATATATTTTTCTTTTTAACAAAACGAGTTAGAGAAATGATAGGAAATAATTAAAGAAAAATCACATTTATAAAAAAAAAATTATTATTCTAAAAATAATTATTATTACAATAAAAATAAATTATCATTTGTATATTATATCTAAAAAACATTTTTATAATAGAAAAGAGTATAAATGCGGTTACATACATAACTTAGACTTACATGATTGAGTACAGTACATACATGAATTTGAATACATCTTAATCATTTTTGTTTTTATATTTTTTATAATTTTCTTAAAAATCAGCACGAATACTCTGTTATTCCCCCGTGTGTCACTCGTAAATAATGAACAAAAAGCACCAACAGAATTATAACGACACATATAATACAAAAAATCCACACAATAATTTCTACACACGTCAAAATCGAGACTTTGAAGTTGACGTGTATTCCACGTGAACACAGTGCAATTTCTTCTGAGTTCATGTAGATGGTATGAGACGGTTAGTTGTAACCCGTAGGAGTAAAAGAATATGCTATGACCATTACGTTCTATGTAAATAGCAATCCAGTGAGATGCAGGTAAATAGTGTTCTTGTACGTTAACAATAATGGCAACCGGTCTCGTCTACACCTTCGGAAGTCGGTCTGCTTGATAGACCCCTACTGTCTACGCTGGTGTGCCCCTTAATGCCCGCTGAATCTGGAGTGAGTTCATCGTAGGGATTTGAGTAGTAAGGCTCAGAAATATTATCCCCACTCTTTGAACCCGTAGATGCGTCACCTACTTTTTCTTTTTCATGTGTCGGGCACGCATTTAGTTTTCTTCTTGCGTCACTTGGTGAAATATTACTTATATACAACGTTTTTCGATTTTCATTTTTCCCCAAAACGCGTTCGAGCTAATTTACTTTTTGGTAACCTCGCACATAACTATTCTGGACATTTCTTGCAACAACTAGAAGCAAAACATGTACATCTTCCAAATCCAATTCACCATCGTACCATTCAAGTCCAGGATGATAGCACGATAAATAAGAATTTGTAGATATAATACCTTTCGGTAACTCGTTGTATGAACATGGCGGTTTCACTATCCAATGCGAGACAAAATTACAATCAAGAGCAAGCACAGCGATTTCTTTCCGTAAAAATACACCCTTCTTGTCGTAGAATGCTTGTATGTCAACTATGTAGTCAAGTCTCTCCATTGCGACTACCAACAAGCATCACTGTCTTTTTTCAAGAAAAGGAGAAGGGTGGAGTCCACACGCTGTCCTTTCAACACCTAGAGATGAACTGTCTTCTCATTCCCTCTCGAATATTATATAGGACACACCCCACTTCTCAGCTAGACTACCCTCTCTATTATTTCTGCGGAATAATGGTTTTCTTGGTATCTGAATGCCATCAACGTATGCCATTAAACGCCTTATTATCCACGAATCCTGCGATCAGTCTCTTTGGCAACTGTCCGATAGTAACATTGTCTAAACAATCACCAAGTATACCACTTTACATAGTAAAAGACTTCACTTCTACGCGAATCAGGGGGTATTTCGTGGTTGTTGTAGCTAATGTTTTAGCTTGGGCTACTAAAACGCCTGGATTTAGTTTAGCGCGTCGCACAATTAAACTTGCTTCTGATATATGAACACTGTAATTATTGTTTGATGCATCCATTAAACAAAATTCATCCTTTGAACATATTAAGCGAACTCTTATATCGATTGCATTTAAAATAAATCTATCTTCTGAAAATATATTCGCGCGGAGTGTTCCCCAGTAAATCTATATAGTACTGTATTTGCAAATGACCGTTATTATCATTGCTTTCTGCAGGCGGAACATCCATTTTTCCAGCAGTGTCTGTTGACCATACTACTGTCGAATGATGCACTGCTTTGCGTCAGGTCTATAATTTAATAAAGTTTCAATATAAGCTCGGTATGGATAGTTTGTATTAGCCGGAGTCACTAGTTTTTGATTGAAAAAGACATCCACTTGACTAAACATGGAGTGAAGAAAGTTCTTTACAGGTGCTACAAGTGTGTCTTTGTCATTGTGATATGGCGTTACCTACACGTTGAGTTTGACCATCGTATGCGCCAGATATATAGGGGAGAACGGGTAATTCCGGTCAGTGGCTAATTCCGGTCACCCTTATTTTCAATTATCTAAACATTTTTAGGTAATAATTCGAATAGTATATCAAACGCAACATAAAATGCAATTACACTAATGTCAAAACAACCTTCTATTCAGTATTATTATGAAATTATAAACAATCAAAGTTTTGACCTATGTTTCTTAGAAGAAATTTGGTCTATAAAATAAGCTTTTATGCATATTATTTGTTAATTTATGCAGTTATTTTTTGTTAATTTATGCAGTTATTTTTTGCTAATTTATGCAGTTATTTTTTGTTAATTTATGCAGTTATTTTTTGTTAATTTATGCAGTTATTTTTTGTTAATTTATGCAGTTATTTTTTGTTAATTTATGCAGTTATTTTTTGCTACTTTATTAATTTGAAAATCTAGTAATATGAAGTAGTGAAGAAAAAAGAGTATAAACCTATTGATTTTTTTATACTTTCAATTTAAATTACTAAGCAGAATTGGGGTAATCCCGGTCACAATGTTATTTATATGACTCTCCCGAAAGTGAGGCTAAGAAAACGTTGGACTGCGCTCTCAGGTAGGGCAACTTTGCTTGAGTGTTTTTGATTGAACAGTGGTTATGCGTTACATATTTCACTGTGTAAGTGCGAATAATAATGCGACTGATCATATGATCAATCTTTCAACTGATTATTTTATCTTTCTTGGAACGCTTCTTTTTTCTCGAGTTCTTACGTACACGGCTTCCACAGGGCAACTGTGACAGTCGCTTATACGTCAGACCTTTATACCCTCATCCTTCCATCAGTTCTGTTACTTTATCCATAGCCTTACCTTACGCTTTAAGTTTCTTCCCGACACGGTTAGACAATGTTTAAAGAATCCTTAAACGACATATTATTCTCAGTTACATGTACTGTAATGTTCTACTGTAATCCTGCCGCACTCGTCTGCTGCAATCATCGTACACAATTAGGGTGCAATTCTGCTGCACTTGCGAATGCATTATTTCATCCTCCTTAGTAGCGCTTGTCGGCTGCAAGTCTGCTGCAATCCTGACGCACTCGTCTGCCGCAATCGTCGTACGGAGTTCGATTATTTATTATATGGTAAAACGAATCAGAATTTCGAATAAAACAAGACTCGATATTTTTATGTAAGTTTATAGAGTTTATTCAAATCGAAGAGAAGGGAAAGCCTTGCGACATAAAACCTTTCTCATAGATTAATTCAAGTAATTGCAGAAAAGAAATGCGAAGTGTGTGTGTTATATATATATCTATATATATATATATCTGTGTGTATGTGTGAATGATAAGGACTGCGTTGCGCATGTCCTACGGGTTCAGAAACCGCGTTCTCGTGGCAAGGACCACCCGGACGTTGCGTCGGACGCTCTTATATGAATATTCCTTTTGCACCCGGATCGTTACCGCCCCGATTGCACCGTATACGCGACACCACTGAACCAATTACCGCAAGAAGAAAAATGACAGAAGGCAATCTATAATCGGTGAAGGGAATAAACGATGACGATTCTGTATTTTTGTATTATTTTTTATGAGCGCAGAAAAAATATGAAGCTAAACTCAATAGAGAAAGAGAAAGTACAACTTGAATAGTCAAGAGTGACAGTCTTTTGTCGCCCGTCGCGTGCAATTCAAACATATGGCATATAGCGCCACGGATTTAAATTTCGTTCCAACGAAATATACTCCCCCGTTGCGAGAGAATGGAGTAAGAACGTGTATATGAGGGTTTGTGTTGTATGTGTCTATTATTATTTAGTCTTCATGACGACGTTGGAAGTAGACATAACTGGGTGATGTGCTACTCTGCTAATTCCGTCGCTTCCAGGATGTACTTCGTTGATGACTCCCAGCTGCCACTGCGTACACGGTTGATTTTTATCGATGATGATAACGACCATTCCTATGGTTAAATCGCCAGTGGAGTGATGCCATTTTTGTCTTTGCAGCTCGTTAAGGTACTCCAAATGCCATCTTTTCCAAAAGTCCTGTCGCGCCTTGGAGATGAATTTCCAAACGGATAGACGATTGGCTGGAAAAGTGGTATAATCAATTTCGAGTAATATAGTAAGGGATCGACCTATTAAAACATGCGAGGACGTTAACGCTATCGGGTCGTTAGGATCAGTAGAAATTGAATAAAGTGGTCGCGAATTAAGAATCGCTTCATTTTCGATCGCGAGGGTATTAATCTCTTCAAAGGTGAGAAGTTAACCGCGCACGACACGTAAAAATGATGCTTTAATGATTTGACAGCGGCCTCCCAAATACCGCCGAAATGAGGAGATAAGGACGGATTAAAGTGCCATTCGATGTTTTTCTGAACCGCAACAGAATCGACTTTACCTTTGAATTCTTCTGAATTAAACAAACCGAACAATTCGCGTAGTTGATTATTAGCGCCGACGAAGTTGGTACCATTATCTGAAAATACGTGCGCGGGAATTCCTCTGCGTCCCATGAAGCGTTGTAAGGCCCCGAGAAAACCTTCCGTAGTTAAATCGCTAACGATCTCGATGTGGACGGCCTTCGTAACCATACAAATAAAAACGCATCCGTATGCTTTAAGTTGAGTTCGGTTGAGATGCTTTTTTTCCTTTATTAAAATCGGTCCAAAATAATCCACTCCGACGTGTGAGAAGGCTGATGACTCAGTAATCTCGCGCGTGAGACAGATTTCCCATTCGGCTATGTAGCAACGCTGGTTTCTGTCTTATACACGTGACACATTTACGGACGATTTTACGTACTTGATTCCTTCCATCCAGTAACCAAAACCGCTGTCGCAAAGTGAAGAGAGTCGTTTGAAGCCCGGCGTAATGATTAGATTTATGTATTTCTCGAATTAACAAATCCGTGACATGATGGCGTGACGGTATCAAAATCGGATGTCTTTGTGTAAATGAAATGTTCGCGTCTTTCAATCGCCCGCCGACTCGAAGAATCCCATTTTCATCTAAAAATGGATTGAACGCGGCGAGTTTTGCTTTTTTGACCTCTCTGTTCGCGGCCAATTTGGCAATAGAATCGGAAAATTGCTCATTCTGAATAAGCTTGAGAACTCGGTTTTCCGTCTCTAATTTCTCTTGGACACTAATGCTATTTCCCTTATATTTATTTAATGGATACCAGCGTAAGCAAAACGAAATAACGTTAAGCAGAGTTCGGTAAGACGAAAAACGCGATAGTAGTGCACCGGTTACAGGTTTAACTAGAAGGCAAGTTTCCTTCTTCATTCCGGGTAATTCGGAAGTTAAAATCGCGATGCTATTGGACCAAGCGTCGTCGGGTTGCTGCAACCATGCTGGACCATAAAACCACGATTCATTCTTTAAAAATTCAGAGGGAAGTTGCCCGCGCGATAACGCATCAGCCGGATTATTTTTTGTAGAAACGTGGCGCCACTCTACTTCTTCTCCTACATCTTGGATCTCTCGAACGCGATTAGATTCAAATGTCCTTAAGGCCTGTGGTGATTTTCTCAACCAGTGCAACACGATAGTCGAATCTGACCAAAAAACAATACTATCAACGCGAAAATGAAGAGCGGAACGCGTCTCTACGAATAGACGAACTAAAGTTAAAGCTCCGCATAATTCTAGCTGAGGAATAGTACGCTGCTTCAACGGAGCGACTCGTGATTTTGCACACGCGAGTCGAACACTAATGTCGTTATTTTTGTTTATGCAACTAATATATATACATGCACCATAGCCCATTTGACTGGCATCGGAAAACCCGTAAAGTTCAACGAGCGACGAATTTTTTGAGAGAAGATGCCGTGTCATTGATACGTTAATAAGAAGCTGTAACTGTCGCGCGAAAGTTATCCAACGCGTGTGTAATTCTTGCGGTACCGATTCGTCCCAATTTACCTTAACGTTCCAACATTCTTGCATGATAATTTTTGCGTATAGAAAGACCGGCCCTAATAAGCCCAACGGATCAAAAATTTTTGCGATTTCCGATAGAATGATCCGCTTGCTGATTTAAATCGGGATCTGATTGGTTTAACCGAATAAACTAATTTGTCACTTCAGCACCGAACCGTCTTCCGTCATGCAATTTACATTCAAAACCTTTTCGTCTAGATTATCGAGCGCATGATTGTGATTTGACGCCCATTGTCGAATATGAAACCCACCTCGTTTTAAAAGTTCAATTATATCGTCGCGAATACGTGAAATCTCTTTAAGAGATTCCGCTCCTATCAAGAGGTCGTCGACGTGGAGATCGCGTTTCAAAATTGCGGCAGCTCGTGGATAAAGAGCTTTTTTGTCTTCTGTGAGTTGATGTATCGTACGGATCGCTAGATATGGAGCACAGGATACGCCGAAAGTCACTGAGTTTAATTCGAAAACTCTAATGGCATCTTCAGGATACCAAAACACACGCTGGTACCGGCGATCTTCAGTGTGTACGAGAACCTGTCGATACATTTTCTCTATGTCGGCTGTTAAAACATACGCATGCGCGCGAAACCTTATCAGATGGGCGTACAATCTCTCTTGGATAGTCGGTCCTACGAACAACACGTTGTTCAGGGAAATACCCTTCTTGGAATTAGCGGAGGCATCGAAAACCACGCGAACCTTAGTCGTAGCGCTGGTTAATTTGATCACCGCGTGATGAGGTAAATAATATCCACTTAAAGATTTGTCATGTATCAACGTCATATGATGTAAATCAATATACTCCTGCATGACCTTGAAGTATTCGATTCTTAAATCCGAATTTTTCGCGAATTTTCTCCCAAGAGAACGGAATTGCTGCATAGCTGTTGTCCGCGATTCACCAAATTCGGGATTTTCCTGTCTAAAGGGTAATCGTACCACATATCGCTCGTCTGATTTTCGAGTAGTGGTGTTACAATAATGTGTATCGCAAGAATTTTCCGCAATCGATTTATCAGCACAGTCCGACACCTCCTCAATGACCCAGAATCGCGTTAGTTGATTGACCAATTCGGATAGATTACAAGAAGCCGCAGAAGTCTTTACTTCGTTTATGCCGCCTACCACCACCCAACCAAGTTGCGTTTTTTGTAGATATAAATCACAATTATTTCGCGAAAGATTTATCTGACCAATAGACAATAGAGATAACATCGCGCTCGATCCTATCAGCATATCTACCAATTGCGGGATGTGAAACTGTGGATCTGCGAGCCATAAATTTTTAGGTATTCGAATTTCTTCGCGAGGAAAGACTTCATCTGGAGTTGTATCTGTAATTTTTGGAACGGTCAGAAATGTTAACTATTTCTCGAAATTCGAATGCAAAGAGCGAAAACAAAGGTTAATGATACCTTCTGCGGCAGTTCGCATCTCGTTGATCGCACCGATAGGAATACTACACGTGCGCATAGGAAGTTTCAATTTCCGTCCGAAATTGGTGGTAACAAAATGTGCTGTTGCACATGTATCTAGAAGTGCGCGTGCTTCAACAAATGCCTCGTCGACATCTCTTACCCATACGATTGCACTCATCATGAGTTGAGATCGAAGTGAACGCGACACTGCATTAAAAACTCCTACAGATAGTCATGATAATTTACCGGGTGCGCTTGGCTTCGTCGCGGATATTACGGAGGAGTCCGTGGAAGCCGACGCGTTGACTCGAAATGCGTGCACAAGAAAGTGATGGAAGCCCTTGCAATGTTTACATCGAGAAGCTGTACACTTACTAGAGTGTTTTCGCAAACAATTGCGACAAAGCCGTTTTGATTTGACTGAATCCCATCTCTGATTAACGGTCATTTTCTCAAATATCGGACAACGATAGATCACGTGATTTCCTTGACATTGGTCGCATAGTTTAAATGAGGTTGTTATAAACGCACGAGTTCCCCGCTCGGTCTTCTTAAATTTTGATCCTGTTGATTTATGATCGTTCTGACGTTTGATACCGCGCGTGACCTTTAATCGCGGACTCGCGTTCCATCGTTTGCAGTCGAAACACTGCTCCCCCGATGAACTTATAGAAGTCTTGAAGGGTAGAGATGGCGTCTAATGACAAAGACTCCTCCCACTTTAGTCGAATGTCATTCGGCAACGCCTTCTCGAGCGTACGCACTATCACGTAATCAGGAATTTGAAATTCGAGCAATTCTAACATGTTCACATGTTGGCGCACGGTATCGATCATTTTCGATAATCCCGCCGACGACGCTTCTAATAACCGAGGAATCTCGAGAATGGCATCAAGATGCTTCGACATGAAGATTCTTTTTCGCTCGTACGACTCTGTTAACAAATCCCACGCGTTCTTGTAATTCTCGTTACTCACGTCACGTTGATTTTATTCACGGCCTCACCAATGAGACAATTCTTTAAATACATGAATTTAACTAAATCGCTGATATACGACCGAGATTCTATCATCATCTTGAACGTGTTTTTAAACGCGAGCCATTTGTCAAGATCTCCGTTGAATTTCGGAAGCTCGGCGACCGGTAATTTAAGTAGACGCTGTTTTTCGAGAAATGTCGAATTACCCATCGGACCGCCTGGTATCGTAAGATTTGCATTCGACCGATTTGCACTGCGATCGGACTCAAGTCCCGTCCATTTTCGCGAGTCCCTCTGGGTCGATTTCTAACAGCGCTCGTCATGTAACTGTTCGTACGCGTGAAACAACGTCCTCACGCGATCTAAACGTAGCCTCGCTTCAACGATGTCAAAGCCATCCTGTGCAACAGTATCGGTCAACGCATCAAGTTGTCTGCGCAAAATCGCTCGCTTTTGAGCGATAACCGCCGCTCGACCCGCCATGCCTTCGATCTGAATCGCGCACTAATTATTCGAACTACACTATGAAATAGTCACAAGCTTGCAAAATACGTGTTAAACCGTTTTCTTCGCGAATTAATGCATACAATGAAAATAAACTTATCTTTAGAAGAGGCAGTCACCGCTGTTCGTGGCAGCCGGGAGTGTTCTATCCTTAATGGAAGCCTGCGATGATCCTTCGTCCTTTGATTGCAACTATATCTATGTGAACACTCGTATCGAGTCTTTGTATGAATGTAATCTAATTTCGTAAACCAGGGGTCGTGAGTTCAAATCTCTCTGGAGGCACCATTCAATGCAGTTCGTGAATTTATCAACATGATAAATTCCCGATTATTTATTATATGGTAAAACGAATCAGAATTTCGAATAAAACAAGACTCGATATTTTTATGTAAGTTTATAGAGTTTATTCAAATCGAAGAGAAGGGAAAACCTTGCGGCATAAAACCTTTCTCGTAGATTAATTCAAGTAATTGCAGAAAAGAAATGCGAAGTGTGTGTGTTATATATATATCTATATATATATATATCTGTGTGTATGTGTGAATGATAAGGACTGCGTTGCGCATGTCCTACGGGTTCAGAAACCGCGTTCTCGTGGCAAGGACCACCCGGACGTTGCGTCGGACGCTCTTATATGAATATTCCTTTTGCACCCGGATCGTTACCGCCCCGATTGCACCGTATACGCGACACCACTGAACCAATTACCGCAAGAAGAAAAATGACAGAAGGCAATCTATAATCGGTGAAGGGAATAAACGATGACGATTCTGTATTTTTGTATTATTTTTTATGAGCGCAGAAAAAATATGAAGCTAAACTCAATAGAGAAAGAGAAAGTACAACTTGAATAGTCAAGAGTGACAGTCTTTTGTCGCCCGTCGCGTGCAATTCAAACATATGGCATATAGCGCCACGGATTTAAATTTCGTTCCAACGAAATATACTCCCCCGTTGCGAGAGAATGGAGTAAGAACGTGTATATGAGGGTTTGTGTTGTATGTGTCTATTATTATTTAGTCTTCATGACGACGTTGGAAGTAGACATAACTGGGTGATGTGCTACTCTGCTAATTCCGTCGCTTCCAGGATGTACTTCGTTGATGACTCCCAGCTGCCACTGCGTACACGGTTGATTTTTATCGATGATGATAACGACCATTCCTATGGTTAAATCGCCAGTGGAGTGATGCCATTTTTGTCTTTGCAGCTCGTTAAGGTACTCCAAATGCCATCTTTTCCAAAAGTCCTGTCGCGCCTTGGAGATGAATTTCCAAACGGATAGACGATTGGCTGGAAAAGTGGTATAATCAATTTCGAGTAATATAGTAAGGGATCGACCTATTAAAACATGCGAGGACGTTAACGCTATCGGGTCGTTAGGATCAGTAGAAATTGAATAAAGTGGTCGCGAATTAAGAATCGCTTCATTTTCGATCGCGAGGGTATTAATCTCTTCAAAGGTGAGAAGTTAACCGCGCACGACACGTAAAAATGATGCTTTAATGATTTGACAGCGGCCTCCCAAATACCGGACGCTCTTATATGAATATTCCTTTTGCACCCGGATCGTTACCGCCCCGATTGCACCGTATACGCGACACCACCGAACCAATTACCGCAAGAAGAAAAATGACAGAAGGCAATCTATAATGGGTGAAGCTAATAAACGATGACGATTCTGTATTTTTGTATTATATTTTATGCGCTCTGAAAAAATATGAAGCTAAACTCGCGAGAGAAAGAAAAAGTAAAACTTGAATAATCAAGAGTGACAGTCTTTTGTCGCCCGTCGCGTGCAATTCAAACATATGGCATATAGCGCCACGGATTTAAATTTCGTTCCAACAGAACAATACCGGTCAGCCTTGGTTCAATTCCGATCACTATTATACAGTTACTTTTATAGGTGAAATATTCCATGTAAAATATGTAACACATAACTACTATTCGATGAAAAATACTTAAACAAAGTTGACCTACCAGAAAGCGCAGCGGAACGTTTTCGCAGACGTACTTTCGGGATCGTCATATAGACAATTAACCCAATTCTGCTTAGTAATTTTTTCTTCACTACTTTGTATCGTTAGATTTTCAAATTAATAAAGTAGTAAAAAATAACTGCATAACTTAACAAATAATATGCATAAAAGCTTATTATATACTCTAGATTTCTGATAAGAAATGTAGACCAAAACTTTGATTGTGTATAATTCCATAATAAAATAGAATAGAAGGTTGTTTGAATATTAGATTAATTGCATTTTATGTTCGGTTTGATATTCTATTCGAATTATTACCTAAACATGTTTAGATTATGAAAAATAAGGGTGACCGATATTAGCCAGTGACCGGCATTATCCCGTTCTCCCCTAAGTACGAATAATTGTCGTTATAACTTTTCAAAGAAGTCAAAACAATAACATCTCCCTCCCAAACTTGATCCATCCCAGAAACATTATAATATAATCGTAAAAGTCTTTTTCTTATAGGTTTATGTAAAGTACAAACGTCATGCCTCGTCAACCAATCCTTGATACGAGACGTTTATTCAATTTAATTAAATTTTTTGCACCACAAAATCCAGCTTCAATCTCTGGATCAAAATACTGCTTCTCAATGTTATCCATCACATTTCAGTTAGAAAATCTGTAACACCCTCGATAGTCGAATAAATAAAATGGATCATTATTATTGTAATTAAATTCATACTCTCTATTTATTTACTTAATAAATATAAATTATTCAATATTATTAAATACTAAAATTGATTATCAATATCAAATGTTGCTAAAAATTATAATGTAATAATAATTTTTATTTCTGATACGACAGTCATTAATGAATTAAGTTTTACGTTCTCCTGAAATGAGAATTTATTACAATGAATTCTCACCTCTATGTAGACCTTAGAAAATAAGAAATAAAATAACAGCTAAAATAAAATGTATACAAAAAAAAAAAAAAATATATATATATATATATATATATATATATATATATATATATATATATATATATATATATATATATTCGCACGTATTTCAGCCACTCGGGTCCTGGAATGCGTGGCTCGGCGATCGTCGCAGCTTGCTTCCTTTCGTGGGTAGAATACCTATATATATATATGGCTGAAATACGTGCGAATATTGGGCAGCGAGTAGTGCGAGCGACGATTGTAGGAGAGTGGAGAGATTCACGAATGAGTATGAGAGAGAAAGAGTAAACAATAGGAAGAGCAGCGACGAAATAGAAGCGCAGTGTAGGGGCGGTAGGGGAAAAGAATGCGAGTGTGTGCGAATGAAAGTTTGTCTGTGAGTGCATATGTGCGAATCTCTTGAATAAGTGTGCAGGGTGTACGGGGACGAATGCTTCGAACCTCGATTTTCGGCGTTGCGCAATAACCGAGGTAATGTGCCACCGGAAAGCGGTAGCGGGCGCATTCACTTTCCGTGCACCTTACACGCACGATCTTCTCCTCGGGAGAGCAAAGCGATAGGCAAGCGCACCATTACCGCGCCATTATTTTGTGCGATAAAGAATTGGAAAAATGTACATAGTTTATATTTGTTAGCTTTAAAATAAACGTGCCAATGTTTAATACCAAGGCATTCCTAGCATATAACAATACATTTTATTTGATTTGTACATCCATTACCCTATATCCCGGACCTATAATTAAAATCATATCAAAATTTAATAATAAAGAAAAAATCTTTATATAAATTTTTAGAATATAATAAATGATTTAATATTTGCAAATTGAGTTTTAAATTTATCTTTATTTATTTACAGAAAATCTAATGCATGCTAAATGTTATTGAGATTATTATATTTTTAATCATCGTAGAAGAAAATCCGCTTAACGGTATTGTATGCAAATAAAGTAAGTAGAGGTAAGAAAACAATTAGAAATCGTAACCATGTTTTTTCCTTAGACAACGGTGTAGACGTTCTTGTTCTCTGCCGTTTCCTATGCTCACTGTTCTTATTTGGACTAGAATTATTAATTACAGTATTAGTCAAAAAACTATCCATTAAAGTTGCGCTATCGTCTTGCTGTTTCCTACTACTACTGATACTCTTTTCAAAACGCAAACGTGACTTTGACAACGAATCACCAAGGTTCCGTAACTCCACGTTACCAATAAACTCTTTTGACGTTGCTGTCGACCGAAGCACACTAACAAACTGTTTTCCTCCAACGGCTTTCACATTTTCTCTTGCTCATGCTGCAACGTTTATTAAGTCTATTATAATTGAGTCTTTTATTTTCTTACCACCTATACTTACAGTACCATTCTCGTTCCAGCTTATACGATTCTTAATAGTTTTTAAATGATCGAGCAAAAGTTTTGCTTTTTTTTTATATAATTTTGGTAAACTCGAAATTATATACTTGTCACTTATACTACTACCAAGGCTATTTAGTGTCGAAGACTCTACAGGCCTGCATTTTTCTTCGGCAAAAAATAAATATCTTTGTAAAATTTGGAAAAGTCTTTGTATTTTTTGTTCTGTTATATATTTTTATGAATCTAAATTTTTTCTTATCTCACTATCGAGACGTGAAAGATTAGTTCCCTCTGTTTGCACAGTTTTAAAAGATTAGCTTGATCGTAGATCTTTATTCTTAACGGTTGAGGTATTGACACCTGCTTGCATTTTTTGTAAACTCTCTTGAGGAATCAAAACCATCTTTTTTGCTCTCTCTATTATTTTCGTTAACGGCGTGTAAATACGCTTACAAGTAGATACAATACAGGTGGCAACAAGTATGCCAAAAAGTTTTCTTCTTTCTAAAAAATGATTCGCTTTTTACTTTTCCAATCACTTTTGCAGTCCGCATTGACACTTAAATTTCATAAAGTCGATTTATATTTTTCCACTTACTTTTTTCGCAACTTTTTAAGGATACTACACCACTCAGTATATTCAATTCACACTCACAAATATACTTTACAAGTTTTTGGTCTGCAACACTTAAAAGTGCGCGTCACTACTCTTTAAGGTCTTGGTATACTTACGTGCGCAGCGCGACGCATCGCGGACGCCCATGGAATAAGTTTGAACACAGTATAGGCGCGTTTTATGCGCGCGATCTCTTTACATTGGACCCCGCGTTGCGTTAGGCTGCGCAAACGAGTATACCAAGACCTTTATTAGAATGATGCAGCGCCTGCAAATATACTTTACAAGTTTTTGGTCCGCAACACTTAAAAGTGCGCGTCACTACTCTTTAAGGTCTTGGTATACTTACGTGCGCAGCGCGACGCATCGCGGACGCCCATGGAATAAGTTTGAACACAGTATACGCGCGTTTTATGCGCGCGATCTCTTTACATTGGCCCCCGCGTTGCGTTGGGCTACGCAAACGAGTATACCAAGACCTTTATTAGAATGATGCAGCGCATGCAAAAGCGCTAGGTACTTGTCCTCAAATGGATGTGTCTTATTGCGACGGCGGCTCCGGACTTGTGGGTCGTGCGATACATACCCTGTCATTGTCATGGTACGAGGGTAGTTCAATAAGTCTTTAGAATAAAGTATAAAAACAATTTTTTTTGGGTAAATTTTTTTTTATTTTTCAACATAATCTCCTTGGAGCTCTATACACTTGGTCAATCGCTTTTTAAGTTTTTTTAATCCTTCAGAAAAGTGCGTTTTCGGAAGTTCCTCAAAATAAGCACTTACAGAGGCAATGACGTCTTCGTTGTCCGTAAATCTCTGTCCACTGAGCCATTTTTTCAAGTTTGGAAATAAGAAAAAGTCACTGGGGGCTAAATCTGGTGAATACGGTGGGTGTTCGACCAATTCGAATTTTAGTTCTTCAATTTTAGCCATTGAAACGAAGCATGTGTGAACTCGGGCGTTGTCGTGATGAAAGAGAATTTTTTTTCTCGCCAAATGTGGTCGTTTTTTTTTAATTTCTCCTTTCAGCTGCTCTAATAATGATGCATAATACTCACCAGTAATTGTTTTACCCTTTTCCAAGTAGTCAATAAGTATAATTCCACGTGCATCCCAAAAAACTGTAGCCATAACCTTACCAGCTAACTGTACGGTCTTTGCCTTCTTTGGAGCTGGTTCGCCTGTGGAAATCCACTGTTTGGATTGTTCCTTTGTCTCAGGAGTGTAGTGGTGTATCCATGTTTCATCCAAAGTCACAAATCGACGAAAAAATTTCTTCAGGATTCCGACTTATGCGCGCCAAAAGAGCCTCAGAGGAGACCACTCTATTGCGTTTATTCTCAGCTGAGAGCAAACGCGGCACCCATCTTGCCGATAGCTTTTTCATGCCTAATTTTTCATGTAGAATTGAAACAACTGCACCTATAGATATCCTTGTGGCCTCAGCTAACTCACGCACTTTTAATCTTCTATCCTTCAACACCATATCGTGGATTTTATTGATGATTTCGGGAGTAGTTGCTTCTACGGGCCTTCCTGAACGTGGTTCGTCACTTATTGATGTACGACCACGCTTAAATTCATTTACCCAGTTATAAACCGTTGCTAAGGCAGGGGCAGATGTGCCATGAACTGAGTCCAATTCATTTTTTATCTCATATGGAGTTAAACCCTTTAAATGAAAATGTTTAATTACCGCTCTGAACTCGTTTTTTTCCATTTTTCTTAACAAGCAATTTTTTTTTTTCAATTGGTTATAAAAACACGTAAACTCAGAAGATGTGGACTGTGACTGCACCATATATCTAGTCGGCAGTGGTGCTGACTGAAAACAGATGATTTGGAGCGATTCGCGCGCCATCTGTTGGTCATTCTAAAGACTTATTGAACTACCCTCGTATAACTAACATAAATTTCAAAAGTACTTACATTTTATATTCAAAATAATTTTGTATAATGACTCTTAGAATATTTAGGTATATATACATATTGATATTTATCATCTGGAAATATACTAGTTCTGAAACGTAATTCTTCCGGCGTACTTTGTTCAAGATTAATAAGAAAATAAGAAAAAGTCTCTATAGTACTATCGTAATAGGCCTCCTGTAAAAGCTTAGGATCCTCCGGGTACACCTGACGCGCCAAGTGCTGAATTTGCACTCGATCTCGAGGATTCTTAAACAAAACCATGTAATTGTATTCAACAATATATTACGCTGCCCCTTATGAAAAACATTTTGCTTTATAAATATTACACTTATATTTTTATGATGACTCCCTTTAGTAAACAGATCTGCAATAGTATTATTCGAAGCCTCGCGCATCAAGTCATCAATAATTATTAATTTACGTACGTCGGAGTCACTTGAATAGTCCTCTGTTCGGGGTAAGCCTTCGAGAAATTCAATCTCCATATTCTTCACCCTGTATCCCTCCTGCCATTACGCATAATAACATAAAACCCTTTCAAATTTAACACTTGCTAACACTTCTATATGCTTTAAAAGCCTTTTCACAAAATAATATCCATCATATTCCTTCACCGCTACCTATACAATACACACAGCCACACGTCTATCTCTTACGCGCGATCTAAAAAAACTGCACGCACACTTAGCCACGTACACACCCACACCCTCCTGACCTCACCCCGAACACCGGCCCTCTCCCCCTCCCCAACCGTCTTCGCGCCGGACCCATCAGCCGGACACTCGACACCACTGGCGCCAGTACCCCCACCCCTCGAGTCTAGCTACTTAGTATTCATACTACTCACAGACAGTCACACGCACAGGCACCACCAAACAGCCACAGCTGACTCCGCGCTGCTGACACGGCTTGGCTGGTAGCGAGTAGCCGAAAGAAGACCCGCACACACTTACACACACGCACATAGTGAATCACCCAGGAAGACGACGACCACCTCGACATAGATGCCGCGACCCAAAATACATGCATAAGAAGAGGAGCAACAAGTGTGCGGGGTGAAGATAGGACAAAAAAGCAAAAAATTTTGGAAAAGATTTCCGGCGACCCGGAAATTTGCCATTGACTGCCCGCACATTCTAGCATCTAGTAGCTTTTGCAAAGAGTTTGAGAATCGGAGTAAATTGTTATTTTTGAGTATTAGTTATAGTTAAAGTTGTTGTAGTTATTGTTAAAGTTGGAATAGCGACGGGCGTAGTGTAAAAGGGAGTTTCGCGACAACACAAAAAAGCAACACGAGGCACCGACGTGCGACTTGTATAGCGTTCTTCAAGCATCATTTTCTAGGATATTATAACTGCGGTGCGTGGATTGCTGAGCTGCCGAACGAATTTTGGCACTTGGCTATAGTTGGTAAAGTACTTTATTAATTATTTAATTAGTGAATAGTGCTGCCACTTAGTGCTCGCAACACCACGCGACCGTAATTTCAGTGCGCGGTACAAGTGAGACCGTTAAATTAATAATAGGAGAACGGTTATTTACGAGAGGTTAATAATTGCGGGAATATTTAGACGATATTAGAGAAAATTTATGGTTGGAAATTCGAATGACTTGGTGACGCGGTTGCTTGGCTGTATTTAAGCGACTCGTGTGCAACGGCCGGCGTTGGCCATCTTTAAATTTGAGACTTGCGACGAGTACTGTAAAATAGACCAATTGCTGAATTGTAATCATTATTATTATTACTAAATATAGTCTAGGTACTTGAAATAGTTAAATGTGTTAATTGTCTACATTATTTATCCTGGTTTGTGTCTTCACGGAACCTCCTCAGAGGAGAACTCATGCGTGCTAGTGGACTTTCCTGGCCACCACATAGACGAATACAAATTCGGTAAAGTAAAGGATAAGCCCCTAGAGTGAAGCATTAATTATTTAAATAAATATATATACGTAACTAAATCCTATGTTATACATGTCCTAACTGACTGACCGACTAATCAATATGATGCGAAATGCTAGCCACTTGAAATTTGGACGGTATATATAATACGAAACTTTAGTCTTGATATGACTCTTTGTAAAAATCGTGGGCAACCCTGCGACGGATGTTTGCTAAAATTCATATATGATCATATATGAAAATCCAAGGGTTCTGAGGACTCTGAAAAGAGTCGCTCCTTATTACTCTTTCAGGGAGTTTTTCTATTTAGCTCTCTGTAAGAGCACTCCGAAAGAATGATTTCGAAAAGCTCCAGAAAAGAGTGATCCTCTCAAGAGTTTTTGATGAATAACTCAGAGAAAGAGCGCTCCCATTAGGAGCTCTTAACAATCACTCTTACAAGAATCATTCTCTCCGAAGATTTTAAGAGTAACTCCTTGAAAGAGGACTCCTATTAAGAGCTTTAAACAATTGCTCTTGGAAGTAGCGATTCTCTCAGGAGTTTTTAAGAAAGACTCCAAGAACGAGTACTCGGAAAGAGTGATTCTGTGAAAGAGCTATGACAGTGGGGTTTACTCAATTTTATTAAGATTTCGATAAAACTTTAAACCTATTATAGCCTAATTTGTGTAAAATAGACCCTAACAATGTTTAGGCCCTCCTAAACATGAGGTACCATCCGGATGATACCACATTTTTAGGGTGCCTAAACATTATAGTAACCTGATTTCTGTAAAATAGTTCACTTTCAGAGCCTCGCGATTCTGTTTTTGGAGAAAAACTCCGACTCTGAGCAGGAGCTATTTTTTGCTGATATAAAAGACACTCTCTTGGAGTTAATCTTGAATTTAAAGAATGAATCACTTCGAAAGAGTCTTTAAAGGAGTTTTCAGTAACTTCGAACCCATGCGATAATGTGTACAATTATATATGATCATATATGAGCATATCCGAAGTATCGCACTATAAGCATCTGTGACCATATATGAGTATATATAAGAATATGTGAGTATTTATGATTATATGTGATCATATATGTTGTTCGTTTCAATTTATATCACTGAATGCTCATATATATTGTCATATTTACTCATCTATGCTTACTGACATACTTGAATATGTGCATACATGAGCATATATGATTATATTTATGATTACATATGATCATGTACATATTGATATATGATAATATATGAGCATACATTTGGGGCCTGCGGCGGCTCAGTCGATAGAGTGTCGGATTCCCACGCCGGTGACCCGGGTTCGAATCCTAGTCTCTGCCGATTGATACAAGCACCTCTATAAAAATTACATGTGCTTTGTTTACAAACACACCGCAGACCTCCGTTGTCGATTAGCACCACATGGGAGCACAAACATGGCGACGTTAATTAAAAAAAAATATATATGAGCATACATGAATAATTTTGACCCGAGAATTTACATCTAACAACATCTCAAAAATGACCAGCGATAGAATTAAGGGGTCAAGACTGTTAAGAGGACCTAACCACGTTAAAATTTTAATTAAATTGGTTATATATTTTTATATATTACATTTTCTTTTTCGGTAAATTTAAATATTTTATCGAAATATATCGGAAAAAAAATGGTTTTGGTCGTTAGGTCACCTTAAATAGCTACGAAGAGGAATTGCTCTTTTTTCATCGTCCACATGATTTTGAGAGTTCTAAGCATCAGATTGAACTTTTCCAAAGGTTATTTTACTCAAAATACAATTAATTCTGATATGAACGATGAAATTTGTATTAAAAATTCGTTTGCTCATGTCAGAATTAATTGAATTTTAAACAAAATAACCTTTGGAATAGTTCATGGACGATAACAAAAATTCGCATCTGCCCCATATAACACATACGTACGTTATGTAAGTCAGATACTTGGCGCTCTTATACAGTGATCAAGAGGAAATTTAATCACTTACGGGTTAGATGTTACACCACCTAGTAGTAGCATTAAGAAGCTTGATATCTACTACAATTTTTTCACAAATAGTTTTAATTTGAGATTACATTGAATTATTCTAACTTGAACTTTCTACATTGGAATATTTTATTGCAGAATTTTATAACATATTTTTTCCCAATTTAATTATTAAATAAATTTAACTGAAAAAAAATCTAACTGATCGGAGGTTTGAACTGACGATCTTCTAGTCGGGAAGCAGGCGTCTTACCGACGGCGCCATCCCGACATCTCAAATGCGATACTTCGAATTGTCCTTACAAGTTACACTATTAGGCTACTTTTTATAATTTCTCTGCACAGTTTCTTAATGCTATTCGCTTGGTGCATAGATTGAAGCGACACCTAGAATTTGGAACTTCTAACGGACTATTCTGCAGTTACTCAATATATATATATATATATAGGAATACCTATTTTCTAGTTCTACTGCTTTACTAACCATAAAATCTTTAGAGATTACTCTTAACCTAAACATAATAATTCCACCAAAATATCATATCTTAAAAATTAAAAGACCTAGAAATTCCAACTTTAGTGTCATAGTTTATTAGACCCAAAGAAGGGTGGGTGGTGTGTGCGTGCGTCCATCCGTGCGTGCGTACGTGCGTGTATGTGTGTGTATGGACGTGGATTAGCATTACTCTGCATATACACCGTGAAAGTTAATGTTTCAGGGCTCATTTTTTTTCTTTTTCTTAAAGAAAGACAGAACAATAAAATAAAATTTTCGATTCGTTTTTATTTTATTAGTGGTTTCTTTATTTTTGAGTTTTAGTTTTTCGGGTTTTTTAATACCTTAGAAATAATATACATGATCCAGCGAACAGGAATTTGAAAGAGCATAAAATAACCTAACTTTTCCGACCTGAAAGTTAGGATAAGGTTATTCCCTTCTTTTGTTATACACGAAAACGTCAATTTTTATCTTAACGGTTATATCTCGGAAACATAAGACGGAAAATTATTGAAAATCATTGAGATGATTAAGAATATGGAGAAGAATGTTCAGTAAAATTTTTGAGTCTTGACCGATTTATTTTGTCGAGAAAAAAATAATTTTTAAAAAAAAAAGAGAGAAGCTTACGACGTAACTAATGCCATAAAGCTGAAATTTAGGTTAGGTATGGGTATGAAAAAGGAGAAGCCATTTATATCACTAAATAAGATAGTGAAGGCTGCTTCTGAGTCAATTGTCCCAAGTAAATGCGCTCGCAAGATCAGTCTTTGTACTCTAAATGGAGCTCGCGACACCGTCAAAAAGTCTGGTGGTAAACGTAATATAATCATTCCACGTATCCTACCAGTTCCATCAAATGTAGGAGATTTTTTACCGTTTCTCGTATCTCTCTTTGTCAATGACACAAATGCAGCAAAATAACAATTGGAAGAGAGTCAAAGGCACAATAAGAAACTGGAGGATATAACCCTCGGTCAAGGTGTTTATCTAAAACCACATAAAACAGGATTTGGTCTCCATTTGGAGCCTTATGATACGAGGGTAGTTCAATAAGTCTTTAGAATAAAGTATAAAAACAATTTTTTTTGGGTAAATTTTTTTTTATTTTTCAACATAATCTCCTTGGAGCTCTATACACTTGGTCAATCGCTTTTTAAGTTTTTTTAATCCTTCAGAAAAGTGCGTTTTCGGAAGTTCCTCAAAATAAGCACTTACAGAGGCAATGACGTCTTCGTTGTCCGTAAATCTCTGTCCACCGAGCCATTTTTTCAAGTTTGAAAATAAGAAAAAGTCACTGGGGGCTAAATCTGGTGAATACGGTGGGTGTTCGACCAATTCGAATTTTAGTTCTTCAATTTTAGCCATTTGAAACGAAGCATGTGTGAACTCGGGCGTTGTCGTGATGAAAGAGAATTTTTTTTCTCGCCAAATGTGGTCGTTTTTTTTTAATTTCTTCTTTCAGCTGCTCTAATAATGATGCATAATACTCACCAGTAATTGTTTTACCCTTTTCCAAGTAGTCAATAAGTATAATTCCACGTGCATCCCAAAAAACTGTAGCCATAACCTTACCAGCTGACTTTACGGTCTTTGCCTTCTTTGGAGCTGGTTAGCCTGTGGAAACCCACTGTTTGGATTGTTCCTTTGTCTCAGGAGTGTAGTGGTGTATCCATGTTTCATCCACAGTCACAAATCGACGAAAAAATTCCTCAGGATTCCGACTTATGCGCGCCAAAAGAGCCTCAGAGGCGACCACTCTATTGCGTTTATTCTCAGCTGAGAGCAAACGCGGCACCCATCTTGCCGATAGCTTTTTCATGCCTAATTTTTCATGTAGAATTGAAACAACTGCACCTATAGATATCCTTGTGGCCTCAGCTAACTCACGCACTTTTAATCTTCTATCCTTCAACACCATATCGTGGATTTTATTGATGATTTCGGGAGTAGTTGCTTCTACGGGCCTTCCTGAACGTGGTTCGTCACTTATTGATGTACGACCACGCTTAAATTCATTTACCCAGTTATAAACCGTTGCTAAGGCAGGGGCAGATGTGCCATGAACTGAGTCCAATTCATTTTTTATCTCATATGGAGTTAAACCCTTTAAATGAAAATGTTTAATTACCGCTCTGAACTCGTTTTTTTCCATTTTTCTTAACAAGCAATTTTTTTTTTCAATTGGTTATAAAAACACGTAAACTCAGAAGATGTGGACTGTCACTGCACCATATATCTAGTCGGGAGTGGTGCTGACTGAAAACAGATGATTTGGAGCGATTCGCGCGCCATCTGTTGGTCATTCTAAAGACTTATTGAACTACCCTCGTAGAAGTGGTTTAAAAAAAAGTTCCTCAGAGTGAAATTACCACAAACTTACCGATAAAGATCTGTTGAAATACTCTTATTAAAAATTTTCGTGGTCATGCGAAACGCTTTGCGAGTCAGAGGTCCCCATTACCGCGAATCGGCTACCATAAATCTGGATGACGAGATTGGACCTGGAACGCACTGGGCAGCATATCCATAACGTGGTAAGGACGTAGTCTACTTTGATAGTTTTGGTGATCTTCAACCACCTCTAGACTTGACGTTATATCTCGAAGTTGACGAGATCAAATATAATCACGAAAGGTATCAAGACTTTTAACTGTGGGCATCTCTGTCTAAAGTTCTTGTGCGGGGTTATATAAACGGCAGCAGAAGAAGAATTGCTTCATTCTCATTTGAAAAGTCATGGAAGATTCATTAACATTAACTCTTTCAGGTTCTTCATCTATTCTTGAAACGCAATACTTTCAACCTATCGAACTTTCATCAAATAAGAACTACGTTAACAAATATGAACTTTACGCAGGTTATTTAAATACTGGAAATTAGTTTAATTAAATTTTAAACACGAAAATTCCCTTCATGACTCAGTAATCGGACCGAATACCCTAATTGCTAAACAACAAAAATGTTATAAACTTTTGTCAGAATTTTTTAAGGCGATAACTCTTTTTGAGGGAATCTTTATAAAAATTTTCTTCCTTAAATGAAACTATTTCACAATACCGCGGGTTATTTATGTTTGGAGTAGAAAAGACTTGGACTCATCACGAGCCATCCACGGAAAGTCGCAGCAAACCTCTCTAAAAATCCGCGTACCCTTGCCGTTTTATAGAAAGTCCAGATTACCTCTTGAAAAATTAGGCCTAGAACCCGTAATTCTTTCCAATGAGCCTCTTTCTCGAAATATAAGTCATTATATCCCAAATGCGTATAATTTCACTAAAAAAGCACGTCTTCTACTCAACGTAACTCTGCATGTTTTTACAGTAAAAAATGGCCCTAAAACACAATACAATTAGGTAACAAGAGCTTTAATTCAAGTATTATTGCGTATGCAAATATTAATCCGAGTAAAAGTTATAAATTTTATAAAATTGGTGATTTCTCGTACCTCTTTACTCACCAATTTCAATTGTTAATAACTTTTATTGTGTTTTAGGGCCAATCCTTTAACTGTAAAAACACGCAGAGTTACGTTGAGAAGAAGACGAGCTTCTTTTTCCTAAAATTTCGCATTTGAGGTACAATGACTTGTATCTCGAGAGAAATGGCCCATTGGAAAAAACTATGGGTGCTAGGCTTCATTTTTAGGTACAAAAAAACACCTCCTAAAGTTTCATCAAATTTCAGTGACAGTCTAGTGATCACTTTAAAAGATTCTGACAAATATTTATCATATTTTTGTTGTTTAGCAGTTAAGTACCATATTTTTACCAATTGTATTTACACGTAATTTTTTAAGGGGGTATTCCCATGTGACGGCCGAAATTTCAAGCTTATTTCATGAATTTCTTTTATAACAAAATAAAATACAATCTATTCAATCTGTTTATGTTATTATTAGCATCTCGAACTATACAAAAAACCGCTGCCAATTAATTGGTACGTAGCTTGCTCAAACTAAATTAATTTTTCCAATATAAAATTCTTTGTTTTAATCAATTAATTTTAAATTACTATATCTCTTTCTAATTAATAGCTCAAAAAATGTCTGCTTTTGTTATCAATTATGGTTTGTTCAAAAATATTTTTTATCACAGCAGTATTTTCTATGTACGTAATTGATTAAAATTATTTAAATATTTAAATTAAATGTAATCAGATGTTAGTACGTAGATTCACTGAAGTCCTAATCATCCACAATTTTTTGAACGATTTACCATCATAGATTTCCAAGATATAACGTTTACACTAAATATGACTTTTTTAGTATATAACAAAAGAAGGGAAAGTGCCTATCCAAAATTTGAGTTTCTAAAAGATAGGAAATTTTATAATATATATGTATGTGTATACGCTTACACCGAAACTGTAACGGGTAGCAGTACCACACATCGGGCGATCGATGAAGTTAAGCAGCGTAAGGCGCGGCTAGTACTTAAATAGGTGGCCGCCAGGAAACCCCATAACTAATGCAACTTCGTCCAATCGCTCAGATGATTTTCCACACTCAACAAAGTGAACGGGACGTATGGAATGATCGAATTCGGTGTTTAATCTACGAAATGCGACAGAGATCCAATTGGAACATGCCAAATGACAGAGTGGGTTTCATCCTGATACAAGTTTTGCCCACTCCACAGGCATAACCCTGGGCGAATGCGGGATGTGATTAAGTAGGATAATATAAAGATATGGAGAAAATAACTATCACACTTACTAGACCAAGAGGCTGCAGAACAGACAAAAATAATTTCCCTTATCGAATTCAGAAAATAGTAAAATATAAAAATCGTTATAAAAAGAAAACGAGTGGATGAATCATTAAACTTCTCTTTAATTTCGAATCTTCATTAAAAAATGAAAAAAATGAGCCCTGTTTGGTTAAAAAATGAATGTGCCATTCTCGAAATATAAGCGATAAAAAAATTATTCCAAAAATACATAACCACAAATATTTAGAACATAAAGGTCGTTTATGATCTGGACAAAGAACTCAGCCAAGAGATTGTAAAAAGCTAACTTTTTTAAAAGTTTCAAATAAAATGCTGCCGATTTACTCCAGTTATCGTAGCTAACAAAAAATCATTTTTTTACAAAAAAAAAATTTTCCCTTCAAAAAAAAAGATGAAGACTCAAAAATTATACAGAATATTCTTCTCCATATTCCTAATCATCTCCATTTTTTTCAAAAATGTTCCTTCTTATATTTCACAGATATAACCGTTTGAAAACAAATAATTTCGTGTATAAGAAAACAAAGGAAATAGATTATTCCAAATTTCGGGTCGGAATAGATAGGTAATTTTATGCTCTTTCAAATGTATCATTCAATCGGTGACATTATTTCTAAAGTATCAAAAAATCCGAAAAACTAAACCTCAAAAATCGAAATACCGCTAAATAAACAAAAACAGATCGAAAAAAATTTTTGTTTGAGTCGCCGTTTTTATAAAAAGCAAAAAAATGAGTCTTTAAAAATTAATGTTCACCGTGTCTATTCAGAGTAATGCTACTACACTTCAATACACACACACACATAAAGGCATTTTCTAAAAATAGTGTATTTTAATTCCTAATATCTCAAAACATGTTTCTAACATGCTTTCAGCAAGTTTTTTTTATCATCATAAAGCTTCCTCTATGAGAAGCAAAATCTTTTTTGACGATTTTATAATATTATGTTATTCTTTATGACGGTCATAGGTGGGGATGGGTGGTGCAGATGATTCTAGCACTTGCAGTGATCTGAAACAAAAAATCCTAACGGTCTCTTGTTCTGTGAGGTTGCCACTCTAGTCCGTACTAGAAATAAACATTTTTATAAAAAAAAAACAACAGAATGGCGGACTTGTAACAAAAAGTGTCAAAATCGTGATTTTTTTTGTTAAAAATTGACAGAACAGATACGAAATAATCGATGAAAATACATAATTGTACGACGGACAAGAGTTGTTACTGTGTAGAATAGTATTTTTTAAAACCCCTGCACCGTCCGAATAAAAGTGGTTTCGAGAAAAATGCCGTTAAAGTTTTAGTACAAGCCGCTAGGGAAGGACGATTCTACTCGATTCTTTCAAAAGTAAAACTCGAGAACACTGCAAAGCCTGCAACCACGATTGCAACCTAAGTGAAGACATCAGAACAGCGCATAAAAGATAGCGGCCATAGTTGGTACGCTTCCGCGCATGCGTGAAATTTTAAACTAGAGAGAATTGAGAAGGCGGCAATTAGGTATTATGTTCTCTTGGTGGTGAATACTGCGGGAATACGTTCAAATTGACTATGACTTATTTTCAATAAAATAAAATATGTGCAATAATTTTAAATATTTAAAAAATAACCCAAAAATTATTCATATGCAAGCTATCAAATTAACGTACCTACTAAACACGCAAACAAAAAGTATTTTATGCCTATCTCAACAAAAATGGCCACTTTTTTCTCTGAGAAGCGAGACCAAAGTAACACTTTTTCCCCGCAAAAAGGATTAGGGGGAAAAATTTACTTTTTCCCGCAAATGTGGGAAAAAAGTGACTTCACTAGAAACTAGTCCAAATTCCTTTATTTCATCAAGTTCTACCAATAACCCTGATTTTCGATTGTCCTGATTTTCGAAGTACGCGTGATCAAAAACTGCTGTCGTAAATTGTAATTTATCTGACCAGAATGCAATATTAGAGAGTTTAAAAATACGTCAAGCTAATAAAATAAATAATGGTTTAGAATTTTTTTAATAAACAAATACACTGAAATTCGGCCGTTCTTTTTATTTTCTTCAGGTTACATTTTCTAATTTCATAGTTTTTATGCGTGATGTCTATCAACAATATTATAAAATGTAAGAATATAATATATACGATAATATGCTGGTGGTCCGCCACAGACCGAGCCACAGACATGCACAGAGCGCTCATCAACTACGGGTGCCATATTGATTTCCTTTGGATCTTCACTTGGATTACGTTTTCTGCTCCGAAGCGTCCAGACCTGTATATAAATTGGTGCCTTCAACCAACAACAGTACGACCTCTTGCATGCTAAAAAAATATGAGAGGGAAATACGGAATAAAAGGAAATTATTCTTATTCCTCCTTATTTTTTCTTATGTCAGTGATCGAATAACATTCGAAGTCACAAGAATTTGTTTAAAAATGTGGAGGAACGTTTCTGCAATATAAAAATTGATGATTATTTTAATCAACCTTCCCATTAATCAATAAAAATATTGGTAACCTTTTTCTGAATATTAATAATTTGTGCGCCGCAAAGTCGGTGCACGAAAAAGATCGCGTATCGTCAGCATCGCAGGCGCGCTATCCACTGGATACAGGACTCCTGTGTTCAGGGGCTCGGATGCTCGCTTGAGTACGTAACATGTTCGCGGATCTTACGTCGACGCCACGACGACGTAAATTGCATGCATTTGTGTTCTATTTTACATTTTTTATTAATGGAACACATGAAAATAAATGGATTTAAAGTTAAATTTTAAATCCAAAATTAAAATAAAAATTTACCATTTAAAATTCAAGATTAAAATTAAGACTCAAAACTCAAAAGATTTAAACTTTAAGCACAAAAAGTTTAAAAATTAAGAATTCAAAATAAAATTAAAAATACAAACATAAGTTATTATCTTTGAAGAGGAAAAAAAATTATGTTTAAAAGAATAGCTAATAGTGTGGGTGTTGTATGTGTACTGTTGTATCATGTCTTCTTAAGTGTCTACAAATAAATGTGTCTCTCTCTCCCTCTCTCTCTCTCTCTCTTTCTCTCTCTCTCTCTCTCTCTTTCTCTCTCTCTCTCTCTCTTTCTTTTAAACTTACAATGTAGATTATTCCATAAAATATGCACATGATGTGAGATATTTTCTTTAATTATGAGATTAGAATTACAAGAATTTACTAAGTCATATAACGCAGATATTATTTTAGAGTCATTGCTCACATATCATGTGAGATATTTTCGTTAATTACGAGATTAGAATTACAAGAATTGATTATACAATACAATGTAAAGTCTATTTATACATACGTATGATTGAAGTAGCTTACTTATTAAAATATTTTAGAACGCTGTATTAGTTGAGAATATTCGCTAATAAGCTGCTGTCGGACACTCGGCTGAAGACGGGGGAGATTCTTGCAATCTCTCCTCGCGACTTCGTCGCCGCTGCGCCGATCGATTCGCTGCGGGAGGGGGGGGCGGGGAAGACTCTTCAGGTCTCTCCTCGCAGCTTCGCTGGTGCTGTGTCGCTCGCCTTGCTGGGGGGCGGGGGAGTTGTTATGGTCTCTCCTAGCAGCCTCGCTGCAACTGCGGAGCTGGTGTTAGCGCATTCCTGGGCACTGTCTCGTAGCTTATTGGAACTGCACTTCTTGGCACGAATCCGAGCTCCTCCATGGATACATAGCGTAACCGTGGAGCACTCTTCCCACCGGCCGTAATCTCGCCAGCTCATATATTTCCGTGGGAGCGGAGGCTAGTTTAGCCGGTTTCACTGCACCTATAACTTTCTGAAATCTGGTGAAATATCGGGACCCCCGGGAAAAATACATACACACATCGCCCCAGTGATAACGAATTTTATGTAAAATTTTCTTTTTTTACTTCTATTGCTTGAAAATATTGAAAGAGTATGATAAATATTTTGGTGTTTACACTTTAAAAACTGTAGGATTTGAAATTTTAAAGATATTAAATAATTTGATAGTTTTAAATTTTTAGACTCGCATTGTATGAAAATGTTGAAAGAGTGTGTTAGATATTTTAGTATTTATACTTTTAAAAAACATTGTAGTATTGAAATTTGAAAAAAATTTACTAATTTTAACAATATGGACTTTTTAAACTTCTATTGTTTGAAAATATTGAAAGAGTGGGATAAATATTTTAGTATTTATACTTTAAAAATTGCAGTATTTGATATTTGAAAAATATTTACTAGTTATAACAATTTGGACTTTATAAACTTCTATTGTTTGAAAATATTGAAAGAGTATGTTAAACATTTTGGTATTTGCACTTTAAAACTGTAATACTTGAAATTTGAAAGATATTTACTAATTTTAACAGTTTGGACTTTTTAAATTTCCATTCTTTGAAAATATTGAAAGAGTGTGATAAATATTTTATTATTTACACTTTAGAAGATGTAGTATTTGAAATGTAAAAGATATTTACTTATTTTAACAATTTGGACATTTTAAACTTCTATTGTTTGAAAATATTGAAAGAGTATGATAAATATTTTAGTATTTACACTTTAAAACTGTAATATTTAAAATTTGAAACATAATTACTAATCTTTAATAGTTTGAGATTTTTATATTTGCAGTGTTTGAAAATGCTAAAAGAATGTATTCGATATTTAGGTATTTACACTTTAAGGATTTGGCGAGTTTGAAAGTGTTAAAAAGAGTCCATTGGATATTCTAGTGCTTGACTTTGAAATTGCAGTAATTTTAAATATATTTATTGATTTTAACATTTTACTGACTTTAGAATTATACCACTTGAAGATATTAAAAGATTTTAATGGATATTTTGATATTTACACTCTGAAATTGCAATATTAATAATTGTTTAAAAGTTGTTTGTAGTTTCCCGGTTTTTTCTTATATCTTTATACGTCTATCTCTATTATGTTTGCCCTATCTCTCTGCGCACTGCCAATCTGGCAATAAGGTAATTTCAAAGATTGATTTCACATGTTGAGTCTCATTTTACATTTTAGTCCAAAATGAAACGAACTTAGTGTGATATTTAGAGATAATTGACATTTATAACTTTTATTTGAATAGGCAATAAACTAGGAGTAATAAAATTATGCCTGCAATTCCCTTCTTTAGAGAGCAAAGTACTATATGCTCGTGTCATATGTTTTAAGACGTCTTGTGCGATTCTCGAACTATCGTGCATCGATATGTTCGTGGGATCACAAAAGAAAATCAAAAAAAGTAAAGGACTGTTCTTATTTTTAAGTTTATTCTACGATTTGTTTGTTTAATTGCTAAAGTAATTTATTATATCTTCTTTAATTTATATTGACTTTCTTGAATTTTTATTTTGTAATTGTAGAGATTGTGTTATGTTTATTTCTTGTGATTGTGGTTGGTTGTGTGTACAAAATTTACAACCTGTTGTAACAAAAAAGAAAATAGCAAAATTCAATTCGCGTGTAAATGCTTTTTTATTTTTTTTTTTTTTTTATTTAAGAGCATGAAGTATTTTAGGTAGAGAAAGGATGCAAGTGCTCGAAAGCCAAAGGAGATGCACAATGTAATTGTCAAAATTGAATTTTATTTTATTTTGCTTTATTTTTAATAGAGTCTTTCTCTTCTTTTTTTTCTTGTTTTTATTTGTCCTATGCAATTGACGTTCATAATGTTCCCGTTTCGTGGTGCCTATTTAATTAATGTTACTTAATATCAGTACACAGAGGCATTTTGATAACCCTGGACTACATTCCTATTTTGGACAGCATGAATACGCCAACCATATTTCTATCAGTTCATAGAGGCATTTGTTAA
This sequence comes from Gastracanthus pulcherrimus, assembly GCA_949152435.1. Classification (NCBI taxonomy): domain Eukaryota; kingdom Metazoa; phylum Arthropoda; class Insecta; order Hymenoptera; family Pteromalidae; genus Gastracanthus; species Gastracanthus pulcherrimus. The sequence continues at coordinate 97,125,418 of OX424576.1, forward strand.
CTCCGGACTGTATTTTTATTTCGGATGGCATGAATACGCTAACCATATTTCTATCAGTTCATAGAGGCATTTGTTAACTCCGGACTGTATTCTCATTTCGGACGACGCCAACGCGCCAATCATATTTCTATTTATTCACAGAGACATTTGTTTACTCTGGACTACATTTTTTATCGTTAGTGCATATGATTTGGACATCTCTAAGCAAACAAGCACCTTTGGAAGGACATGATGCACGTCGTTACCATTTGTTAACGCTCTTCTTATACCGAATGACCCTCCGAATCTAAAATTATATGTAAAGATAAAAAAAAACGTCTTTAGCTTCCGTATGAGTTAGCTTGCTCCTTTTGCATGTGCACTATTTAAAAGGGTGGTGCTGAATCGAACGAATGTTGAATTGCTCGTGAGGTCAAGAAAGAATTTGAGTTTTTCTTAAACACAGGTGCTGATATAATATGCGTATTATCACACTGCATACCTAGTAACTATTTAAAGAAACTACAGCGTGTTGTTAAATCAATATATGGTACAGATGGAAAGAGGTTAAACGTTTTGGGCACTTTAACTTTAAACATCGTTTTCCGTATAGCTAATTCCAAAAGTGGACTTTTCTCTGGCCAGAATGAAAAAGGTAAACTTCTTCAGTCGAGTAGATGCTAACGCGGGTTATCATCAAGTTGAGTAGGCGGTAGAAAGCTAGCTAGTAACAACAATTATCACCGTGTTCGGGCGCGTGAAGCATAAACGAATACCATTTGGTGTAAATTGTACGTAAATTGTGATCGTGCACATCGACCATGTTTTAATATACGCTGAAACCATAAAAGAGCATGACGAAATACTTAGGATAGTAATAGACCAGCTCACGAAAGCGGGAGTCACTTTAAATAAAGACAAGTACTTTTTTTGGGCAACTCAAGTAGAATTCTTATGACATATGAGGTCCCAAAACGGTATTGATATACACCCGGACGGGGTCAGTGCAATAGTAGAATTTCTGCGCCCTGATATCGTCGATTCGTTACGTCAATTTTCAGGAGTAGTCAATTTTGCTGGAAAATATGTACCCATCAAATCGAAGTTGTTAGAACCCTTTAATGCATTACTGCATAATGATACCCAATTTGTATAGTCCGATGTGCAGGAAAATGCGTTCTAATTGACAAAGAGCATCTCTCAAATGCCCCGATGCTAGCGTTTTACGACCAAAACCAACCCATGACAGTACAAGCAGACGCTTCAAGCTTCGGGCTCGGCAACGCTCTCATACAGGTATACGGGATCGAGAGACGAGTGATGGCGTATGAATCTCGGTCACTATCACAGACCGAACGCCGCATCAGTCAAACAGAAAAAGAGACTCTAAGTCTAGCATACGCGACACAGAGGTTCAAAGACTATATATCAGGACTAAATATTACGCTCGAAATGGATCATAGTCCGCTAGTGCAAATTTTGCAAACTAAGCCGATAGACGAACTCACACCGAGACTACAGCGAACTAGAATTCGTATGACGCGTTTTAATTATAATGTAGTATTCGTACCAGGTAAATTACTAGTATTGGCTGATTGTTTATTAAGGAATGTAAAATCGAGCAATAACTCCGAATATGGGGATTTAGAAAGAGAGACCGAAAATCATGTAAGCCACACGATATTGTATTCAAGGATGGCCAGAACAAAACAAATAATCTAACGAATTATATCCATATCACGCACATAAGGGCAAAATATCCTATACGGGAGGATACGTGCTTTACAACTCGCGACTAATTATACTCCCATCGCTTCAATTATAAATCGTTAACAAAATACGTCAAGACCATTTAGGCATACGCAACTAATAAATGTGGTCACGAATTGTCTTCAATGCATAGAGGAATGAGTTAATTAAAAAGAATATTTTGTAACTGAAGAATTTCCTGACCGCCTTTGGCAGAGAATTTCCGTAGACCAATTAAAATACAATCACTCGTACGTGATTTTAACAGATAATTATACCCGATTTATTGAAATTCAAAGGTTGAAATCGATGACTGAGCAAGACATAACGCTTTGGGACAACTGAAGTCGTTGGCAGCGACAATGGTCCGCAATTCGCGTCCGAATTAAAAAAATTTGCGTCTTCTTTCGATTTTAAGCACATCACAAGCTCGCCGCACTGTCCACAAAGCAACGGCTGCATTGAAGCTACCGTGAATATCGCCAAAAGCATTTTGAAAACGCCTGATGACATTAATTTAGGTCTATTAGCATTTCGGTCAACACCTCTGGAGAATGGATTTTCTCCAGCGGAGCTTATGTTCTCTGGAAAAATCCGCTCTCCGTTACCTGTAATATTTACAACACTAGAAACTTCCCATTGTCACGAGGTAGTTTTAAAAAATGAAAGTGAAGGAAAGGGAAACAAACCGAGAATTATAACAAAAGACACAGGCAAAGCGACTTATCAATTTTACAACAATTTTTTGTGAAATTCAAAAGAACTAATGGCATACGATATATTATAACAGTTTTGAAAAATGTACAAAGAGAACATTTTTTTTCAATTTATATTTATTATTACTGATGTTTGAGATTCATTAAATCATTTTTGCAATAAATTAGCTAAAATTTTAGTTATAAATGTTATAAATTAACCCTTATATATTTGTTTTAGTGAAATGTCTTTCTGTAGTTTTGTTCAAAATAGACGTGTAAAAAATTTCCAGACCGATTCATTAAAAATTTCTGCGCGGGAACTATTTTAAAGTTTCAAATTTGTAGATCTAAGTAAAATGCATTTTAAAAATTAGTAATGACAAATATAAGAATTTACGTTTTTCTTAAAATAAATTGTTTTAAAAAGGTTTCAAAAATTTAAAAAGTATGTATCTCTAATTATTAGCATTTTAGCTTGCAACAAATAATATAAAATATTCTTCTATTGTATACTCTTCTTGTAAGTTCCTCAGCCATATTATCGTACATTAAATCGAGTTGTGCGTCGAGTTCCATGGGCTTGGGTATGCCTTATGGTCTCCGACAACAGTTTCACTTATTGTTGCTGGTTTTCGATATAACAGCGTCACGGCGCTGCATGAAAATGGCCCAGTAGTACCAATGCTCTCTATTGAGGCGAGTTCAATGTAGAGCCATGCCCGGGCGTAAGCAACTCCGATAGAGAGTTCAGTACATCTGAGTCACTGAGATGTGCGAACTGGCGGCACTTCTCTCGGCGGCTCCAAAGTACACCTGCTCTTACTAAGTAGCCCCTGCTGTCTAGACCTCTCTCTGCCGCTCTTGTGCATGTGGGCATATTTGTTTCAGTTCCTCGCAAGCGCCTATATGCAAGTCACCCCTGCAAATATTATCTGCAGCCGTACTGGTTGACTTGCGTGGTATTTTCTCCTCGAAACGGCAACATCATCACTGCCAGTTTTGAGCTTAGGGGCTCGGAGAGCGGTAGAGTGGCAGGAGCTGAGCACGGATCATCGAGAACACAGAGGTCCCACGCAGCTAGAGCAGTGCGTGCAGAGCGCCCTCTTTACCTGCACGCTATCTGCTGACTCGACGAACAACCAACATCGGACCGAGGTGATATCTGCTGTCTCCAGGTAACAACATTGCCACTTTCATCTGCAGAGAATCTCTACTCAGTCACCACTACCATCATGGTCGACAAGTGCGTCATCATTGAGGCTGCTTAACACTTAATAAGCTTTCTCCAATTAATCTCTGCAGGTTCGCTCTGTCGTTCCACGCGCTGGCATTCGGCAGCCTCGGCTACCACGCTCGAATCGTGTCATTGTTTATTCTACTCTCCCTCTCTATCTCCCTGCTTCTCTTACCAAGCTCACGGTAGTGCGCTTTGTGTCGGCTGCTCTCTCTTCCTGATGCTTGCTGTAATATACAAGGTATTAATAAATGAATTATAGCTTTCGCCCGGAGAGGCGTTGTGACGTTTTAGAAGAGAATGCATTATATTTGCATGAGCAATAAACCCGTCACAAGGTAGATTATATATTTCTGAAAATTAATTTAAGATCTGTTTAATTTTGTTTGAATTATTTAAAAATACATAACAACGTTTAAAAGTACATAAAACGGTAAAAAATTATAATACTTATTAAGGTAGAACTCTGGTGTATTTTTACCAGAATAGCAAACAATTTTTTATTGAATGTTCTTAATATTTGTAATTGTAAGAATGTTTTTAAACCTATCAGATGTCAAAAATCGATGTTTTAACAACGTTATACACATTTTAAAAAGTGGCTTGCGGATGAGATTTACATGAATATTTTTGAAACTTTTAGAAAATGTTCCTTAGTATATAAGGAACATCAACTGTTGATTACATTAAAATTTTTTAATAATTTATTTTTGTAATACTGTATCTGTATCAATCTATAATCTCTCATAGGAAATTAATAATATTTATACTATTTTGATGGTGGAATTTATAAATTAGTATATGTTAAATAGTAGTAACATTTTTATCTTAGTGACTTTAAAAAATGATGCATTGTTATCTCCTGTATTTTTTTGCAATAAAAGAAAAATAACAATAATTTAATCTTTTATAGGTATATATTTCATTTGATTTTATAGATAAAAATAGATTTTAGAATCAATGACATCTTGCTGACTAAAGACACCCTGATATACGATGTATACGATAATATGTTTATTCGAAAATATTCATTTTTCAGTAGAACACAATCGTTAAATTAAAATAGATAGACAGGAAAGTAATCATAATGAGTGGTACTGCACAACTCTTCCTTATTTATATAATAATTGTAATTAAATTCTCTTTGAGAAAGCATTCTGCCAAAGCAGTTAGCTTCGTCTTTTAATCTGATATAGTGATGAATTTGAATGTTTTCGAAGTTGCATAATTAAAAAAACCAGGATTAATTTTTTAATTAATTTTTCAACAATGTGTTTATATGAATGCGTGTGTGTGCTATTTACATTTTGTCTTTATCCATCAAAGTAAATATTTTAACATTACAACTTAAGAGTAGTAATCATATATAAACGTTTGAGATACACAAAATTAACAATTAATAAATTGTGCTTGTGTAAATTGAGTTAGCTGAAAATATTTTTAAAAAATACATATAATTACAGTCGAAATTCATCCGCTGCAAGAGCTCATTACCCTGGTAATATAATCTGCCGCACTCGCGATTGCGCAGAGTATGTGTGGTTTGCTTCATAATTCTGTTGCAATTCTGCTGATAGACGAGTGCGGTAGGTTCTATACGGCTGAATTGCGTAAGTCTTATGGAAGCTCAAGTACAAGTTTTGGATCCCAATAACGCATGCACAAGCGTAGCAGAATTGCGCAAGAACTGCAGAGAGGAACTTGTAGTAGGTCCAATGCGGTAAAATTGCGCAAGTCTTGCGGAAGCTCCATCTACTCCATCACCATCCAGAAGAAGTTCATGATTATCATCAAAATTATCCCATAAACTTTGCAATAATTCAATGCGAGCCGTACAAGCTCCTTCCGTCATGATATCCGTACCTAATTTTTTAAAGTTCTTGTATATCATGGATATTCTGTAAAACAATCTCATCTACTTATCAATGGTAGCCATGATGCTTGAAGAAAATCAAAACTATCAATTCTAATCAAAGCACAATCAACACTATCAATTCTAATCAGAGCCCAATCAAAAACAATAATACAGCATCAACACAATCCACCTGTCACCAATTGTTGGTTAGGATTACCTGCTTGCCTTAGAAGTGAAGTAAAATTGTATCAAATTCAAAATACTAATTTGATCAAAGAGAATTCCACATAACATCTGTTAACATCATCGAAGCCCAATCAAACCCAGAAATGCCATAAATTTTTTTGTAGAAGCCTATTTCTGTAGAATACGATGCAAGTCCTTTGACAAAATTACCAGTATTTCCTGCAAAAAATACAATTCTACTTAAAGTAATATTGAACGGCTGTATAAACACCTATGAGTATCAGCGCCAGCCTGCGTCCTGGTTGCCCACCCCGATGATTGCACCTCAACCACGTTTTGCTTTGCAATGCTAAGAAGCGCCAAAGAAATCCATGCACTGAAGCCAAAGCGATAAGACAATTGATGTGTAGCAGGATATCCCCTATTACATAACCAAGAGGACGGTACCCAGCCACTAGCTGACCCACAGGTTACAACGATGTAGGTTATGCATAAAAAGACTTGAGCTTCTCGTCCTCAGCAATATCCAACACTCGAGGCCTCTGTGTAAGTATACACCTCAAACATAGGTACCAAAACCTGCCTAAAAATTGGAAATGTCAGCAACTATACCATCTCCCTGAAACAGCGATGATATTCAGCACCACTATCCAGCTTTAGCGACATAACACCTTTTAAATTTCTTTAAATTTGCCCAAGACCGCGACACAAGACCTAGGTAAATTACAATAGACATGTTTTGCAACGATATACTATGCAAACTTGCCTAAACACATAACGTGATGGAACCACAGCGCAGCGTCAAACCTAATGTTGCCATATTAATAAGGTGTGACACGCGTCAATACATCCTATGGAATGTACAATAACTACATGTGGTGTACCATGCCTATGTTGAACGACGACGTGGACTGTATAGATACTCTCAGCTACAAGTTTGTCAAGCTGCGACATCGGAGCCCCATAGATAACTACACTCACCTCAAGTTCTCAACACCTCGCACTGCATGGGCTTGTAGAACCAGATCAGCTGCTTCGCATTTGATTGTACATAAATATATTGAATATACATAAGCATAAAAATCAATCAAATCAAAGTATCGTACATTATGCTTCAGAATACAGCCTATAAGCAAAGCGTATGGAGAGGGTAGGGTATAGAATAAGCCAAAGATTATATTTTCTTTATTGTTAAAAAAAAGATAAAAAAGAAAAAAGAAAAACGAAAATGATACGATTATAAAAAGAGAACAGCAGCATAAACGTGTCAACATAAACAGCATTATAATCAACAAGCAGACTAAAAATATAAAGGATTATAATCAGCAAGCAGATCAGAAATATAATTCATTATAATCAATAAGCAGATCAGAGATATAAAGCATTATAATCAACAAGCAGATCAGAGAAGCAAATATGTATATGGAACGACTCAACCTTATTGTGTTAAAGCTGAAACTGCCTGCCAGAGCCCTTCTGCTTGACGCACGTCGCTGCTACTGCAACTGCCCCGGCCCAGCTATGTCTGCCTGGCCGCTTATAGCTGCCGCCTCGCTCAGCTGTCGTGGACCTGTGCGCCTCTGCTGTGGCATCTGGCTCGCTGCTCCTTCCAATGCGAGGCTCGTTGTGGTGCTACAGGTTATGTAGCCATGGCCGTCCCGACGCTGCTTCCTTGTGATGCTGCCGTAGGCGTCACCATGAGGCACCTAACCTCTCGCTGACTCCGCTGCCGTTGTGTGCTGCGTGCATGCCGCGCCTCTCCAAGCGCAACCGTTGCCTTCGCCGCCTTGATTGTAGCTGTTGCCATCGCTGCTTCGCGTCTCGACTCGCCGCTGCTGCCGATGCCTCGCGCCTCGACACGCTGTTGCTGCCGCTGCCTCACGTCTCGACACGCTGCTGCTTCCGCCGCCTGGCGCCTTGATTCGCCGCTGTCGTCTGCGTTGCCTCGCGTTTCGACGTTTTGTTGCTGTCGCCGTTGCCTCCTCGCGCCTCGACCCGTAGCCTTCGCCGGGACTATTATGTCATCGCACGCACTGCTTGAGCTGCGGCCGCAGCTTGTGCGCCTAGATCCGCGCTTGACTCGTAGGCGTCACCGATGCTCCTACGCGCTCTCGCACGCACTATTCGAGCCGCTGCTGCAGCTTCTGCGCCTAGATCTGCACTTGGCGCACCTGTTAATACGTCGACCCCGAAGCGTAGTTTTCGCGCTTTAACGGTACGTGTACCCGGGCAGCTTTGCCCTGTTTAGCGGTCCGTGGCACTCGCGCGATCTATAGGCTTCCGCCGCCTGACAGCCAGCCCTGGTACTATACCTTACCTTGGTTGCGACGGTCGCTGGAAGGCTCAAATTGTCTGCCACCCCTCTTGTCCAACATGGACTCGTCCGCCGCGGGCCGGGAATTCTCCATGTCTCTTCCACCTTTCACCGCCCAATGGACTCGCCCATTGTGATGACAATGATGATGATGTTGCCCTCCTTCCTGCGGATTGCCTGGTCCAGGAGGTGATTTTCTTCTTACATTGTACCTGGTTAATAATAATAACAATAATATAATATACATTGTTAATTATTAGAAACCCCTGGTGAAAAAGGTTGATATCGTGTCGCTGTTGCACATGACTATTAATTAAATATACAAAATTAATCATTTTTAATTGTCAATCGAGTATAAATAACTACTAGAAAATACAATGTCTCATTACAAATTAGTTGTTACACTCTAAACCTAAAAGAATAAAAATTGATGTTAGAAAGAAAAAAATTAGCAGTTTATTCTTCTCGCGAAGTATAAAACGCTGATTTTGTTCTTTAGCGAACTTGACAGTGACTTTAAAAGATTAAATCGTACAAATTATCTTTTTATAAAGAATAAAATTCAGCTTTTATTCTTTTGTTTTGAGAGGACATTGTATTTACTATCCTTGTCTAAGCACATTTATGCAAATTATTCAAATAATAATTTGTTAATTGAAAAACTGAAAGTTGGCTTCAATTCATCTTAAAATGTGGAATATTTTCAGACCTAAAAAAGTACCTAACATTGTTTCTTTTTCGAGAAAACTTCGGAATATGAAATCTAACCTTAATGTTACACCAAAAGAATAAAAGTTGAATTTTATTCTTCACAAAAGAATAAAACCTGAATTTTATTCTTTACAAAAGTATAAAACCTGAACTTTATTGTTTACAAAAGAATAAAAGCTGAAGTTTATTCTTTAGAAAATAATAATTTATACAATTTAATCTTTTAGGTCATTGTCAAATTCTCTAAAGAATAAAATCAGCGTTTTTTCAATAAACAAAATTTGATGAAAAATAACAAAATTGCGGACATTTGAAATTTTCGACCTTTTTTGCAATTGCTATTTTGTTAATTTTCATCAAATTTTGTTTATTGAGCTACCGGCTATAGCGAAAAGCTTATTTTTTAATAAACCGTCCACTTTTTTGCTTTCAGGCTCTTCAAAGTGGAGATATCACGTCAACCAGATAGGGTCAACTTCAGGCATCCGGACCAGCCAGATTTTACATACAAAACAAAAATAGAAAATATATTTTATAAGTGTGAAACCTCTTCTTTTATGTGTAAAAAGTTTGAATATTTTAAATAAATTTTTCTATGAAAAAAAAATTATTGAAAATTATTGCTGAGATCGTAGAGTGACCCCTTAAGTCAATTGAAGAAAATAAGTACATATACATATAATGAAAATAAAAGAAAAGTAAAAAAAGTAAAAAAATGAAACCGGCCGAGGATTTGAACCCAAAATTATCGTGTATAAGTCAACGGCTCTCACACAAGTCACACTCTAAACCTAAAAGAATAAAAATCGACATTAGAAAGAATAAAAATAGCATTTTATTCTTTTCGCAAAGTATAAAACGCTGATTTTATTCTTTTCGCAAAGTATAAAACGCTGATTTTCTTCTTTTCGCAAAGTTTTCTTTTGGTGTAACATTAAGGTTAGATTTCATATTCCGTAGTTTTCTCGAAAATGTTAGATACTTTTTTAGGTCTGAAAATATTCCACATTTTAAGATGAATTAAAGGCAACTTTCTGTTTTTCAATTAACAAATTACTATTTTGAATAATTAGCATAAATGTGCTTAGATAAGGATAGTAGATACAACGTCCTCTCAAAACAAAAGAATAAAAGCTGAATTTTATTCTTTACAAAAAAATAATTTGTACGATTTAATCTTTTAAAGTCACTGTCAAGTTCGCTAAAGAACAAAATCAGCGTTTTATACTTCGCGAAAAGAATAAACTGCTAATTTTATTCTTTCTAAGATCAATTTTTATTCTTTCAGGTTTAGAGTGTAACTAGATCACGCTTGATATGTATCATATTATTAGTTATAGTTAAGAAGCTAAAAGTTAGGTTAAAATAACTTACCTAGATGATAATTTGTAATGAGACATTGCGTGGGCTTGTGTAATTCTCTCAGAGTTGGGAATTACGTAATCAGTAAAAATATATTCAGTTCTGCAACTTGAGATTCCTGTAAATCTAAATCTACCAATAATTTAGGACTATTTGCTGCCCATTTTTCTACCGACATGCCTGCCGTTGCTAAAATATCTGCAAGTTGATGACGAACCGCTAAAGCTTCATCCTAACTATCGCCTCCGGCAAAAGAGTCGTCGGCATATCGGCTCTTTCGAAGAGCTTCAGCGCCAAGGGGAAATTGCTGATGCTCGTCTTCAGCTAATTGTAGCATACATGCATTAGCAATAAACGGTGCACAGGCCGTACCATACGTGACCGTCAGTAACCGAAAAATTTCAACTGTTGCATCCGGATTTGAACGCCATAAAATGCGCTGCCAATATACATCGTCACGATGGAATAAAAACTGACAAAACATATTTACAACGTAAAGTAACACAAGTAAAAACAAATTTTTAAAAACTCCACCGAATTAAAATATTTAAGATATCCTCCTGCAGTTTTGGACCTATGTGTATATAATCATTTAACGACATACCCTTAGAATCTGCCTGCGATGTATTGAAAACTGCACGAATCTTACGATTAGCGTCTGCATTTGGACTGTAAAACGTAAAAACTTGTTATTGTATCTCCGACATAAAGTATCCCAAGCTGTCTGAAAATGTATGCCAACCACGCTAATCCCTTTCAGTTTACCTGCTGCTTCTCCGTCTAAACAATTCAATAAATGCTGAAACTTTATTACCGCCGACATAGCCGCATCATTCAGAACTACAGATGTAAATTTTTCTTTAAAAACTTCCCAGTCTCACTGATTACTATTAAAACGTGGGAGTTTTACCTTTTCTAACGAAGCCTGAACAGAAACAATTGGTTGCACTGATAATATAATGCCACTCAATCGTAGATACAGCGTCGGAGATCCCGCAGCAGCAGCAGCAGACTTTGTAAATATTCTTAGAATAAATCTACAGAATATCCAAAGAATCTGTAGAAACATCAACCGCGAATTCTTTTTTTTTAAACAAGACAAAATCAAGACAACAACAATAACTCAATTTTTCAATAAATTTATATCCTCAAATCTAGTACAGCTTCCGAGTAATATATGCTATCATATCTCAAAGTACGAGTAAATAAAAGCAACCACAATAATCGTCAAGAAGAACTAAAATCAAATAAAAGCTGCTGTGGCACAGGGCCTTTGTTTTGGTGGTGCGAGCACGCGATGCGAGAGCGCAAAAGAGACAGAGACAAACTGTAAATCTTTCACCTCGATCGGCAATACTCGGCAGTTAGCTTGATTAGGCCAGCGTCGATGCGAATGAGCGTGTGAACACGGAGAGTTCGATAGAGGCGTCGAGCGAACGTCCCGGCGGCGGTGGAGAGTGGTGGGAACGCCTGCAGTAGTAACAGCCAGCGCTCCGAATCCTCTCTCTCTCTCTCCAGCTCCCTCCCTTATCACCGTCGATGTGACGTCATGCTGCTTGACCGTTGCCCCTTTTGAAATTTACGCCAACCGAAAATTTCACCGTTGATGCTGGCTTTCCCAATGATGTTGTAGGGCAATTTTCGCAATGTTTTGCAAAATAATCCTCGGTCAGCACTCTCGCGCACTCACTTTATCACTCACTGAGAATTTTCATCCCTAATTTTTTCGCGTGAAAACGAATGTCTTACGCGAAACAAAAAAAAATGTCCGACTCAGTAGGATTTTCTCTCGGCAGAGTCTGTGAGCACAAAATCAAAAAAACTGCGTAAACTGCACTTTCGATTTTTTTATCCGCTATTTTGTTTTTACAGTAAAAATCAAGTTTACCTTTCCACTTTTTTGTCTTACAATAAATCTGACTAGAAGGACCAACAATTATATATGGGCTTGTGTAATTCTCTCAGAGTTGAGAATTACATAATCAGTAAAAATGTATTCAGAAAAAGCTATCAGCCAAATACCTCATACATACGTAGAACTTTCAGATGTATTACTTATTGTTGAGAACGATGCGACAGTTGAGTGGAAAAAATTTTCAGTAATAAAAGTACCCTTGATGTTAATAACAATGACGAATATAAGCCTTGTTTATTTCCACTGTATTTAAAACAACGTATAACAATTAACAGAATATTGCCCTGATCTATACACTATATCATTTTAATTGCCTTGAATATGTGTAATAAATGCGACCGACGCGATTAAATACGCAGTTAGTAATTCGTTATTTCAGTACGCTTGCACGACCGGCTTCTTACATGGCTGAATAGCGAAGGAAGCGACGCGATCGCGCAAGCCCCGAAAATGCTGATATCATCTGGATTTTTCCGGCTATAGCCGCGCGTAGAGGGAGAAAGTTGGGAGAAAGTGCGAATCTCTCTTCGGCCCTTGTTACTACGCGAAATTTACGTATTATGACTCCCAATAAGACGAAGGCGCGCTTTTCTTTTAATTCGAATATAACGAACGACTCTAAACGGCGCGAACAGACATTGTATTTTCTAGTAGTTATTTATACTTGATTGACAATTAAAAATAATTAATTTTATATATTTAATTAATAGTCATGTGCAATAGCGACACGATATCAACCTTTTTCATCACGGGTTTCTAATAATTTACAATGTCTATTATATTATTGTTATTGTTATTAACCAGGTACAATGTACCTTGATGCTTTACATTAGGGCAAGCATCAAGGATCGCAGGTAGTGGTTTAACTACCTGTACACGACCCTAATTACAAAAAAACTTAAAGATTACGTGTAATTAAAATTAATATCTTTCAATATTAATTAAATTACAGTATAAACATAACTTACAATTAAATACTTTAAAACTATTAACACTATTAAACTAAATCTCTGAATTGTATATTCAATATCACCCATTTTATTATTTTGACTTTTGTATTTTCCTTACTATGCTGGTTATTTTTTAGTTCGTTCGGTAATTGGTTAAAATATTTAGTAGCATTATATATTTATATTACTTTTTTTTTTGATTTCTAGATTGATTTCAGGTAGTTCTAGGTTTTTGTTCCTAGTTTTGCTTTTTGAGTTTATACATTTTTCTTTTATCAAATTGTAGTTATAGAATAATGTTTGTAATACATATGTTTTTCAACATTTAAAATAGAATCCAGTCTTTTTGTGTTATTTCTTATTATCTTTATTAATCTATTCTGCAGTTGGTAGAGTGGTTTCATAGCATTATCATAAGCTGAGCCCCATACTAATATCCCATAAGTTGTCAGACTGTTAAACAAACCATAATGTATGATAACTAGCGATTGTTTGTTCACTATTGTATTCAATTTAGCAAATAAGTAAACTAGGTATTTAGTGCGTTGTACTATATTTAGTATATGTTCTTTCCAGCTCATATTCATGTCGATAATAACCCCTAAATATTTGCAACTTTGTACTTGACTTTAACGATTTTTCTTGTATTCTTATTTCCACATTATTTGATATTTTATTATTATAGTTTACGAATGTTATATATACTTCTTCGAGTTCGAATTATATACTTTGTTCCTACTCTATGTACTCGTATTATATACTTCGCGCCTAATTTTAATCTATACGTTAGCTCCGAAGGTTCTTTGTTTTAGCTAATTAGGCAATCAGGGCTCGCGTTAGAAGTTGCTAGATTAGGGGAGCGTCGATTTTGCTCCAACTCTCTTGAGCGCCTGCCAGTCGCTCTGCGGATCGCCTAAAGAAAACACCCCCCTCACCTTGCTGTAATTGTAAAGGACAATAAACATTTTTATTGCCATTTATACCTCGGTTTCTACTTTTATTTAACCTGATCCGGAACATATTGATCCATCGAGCCTTCAATAATTAGGAACCGGCGCGGAGTAGTGAGTTTCTACTATCGGCATTTTATTTTCAGAGTTAAGCACGCGAAAGTTGGCAGCACCCATATTCGGTACGCGGCGCATCAAGCTTCGGATGTTTGAAAATTTCGACCTTTTTTGCAATTACCAATTTGTTAGTTTTCATCAAATTTTGTTTATTGAGCTACCGGCTATTATTATTATTATTAGAAAATTCTAGGTCCAGTCTTATGCCAGACTCATGTTGCTTGGGTAATCCCTTTGCGACCCTACTAATCCTCTGGGCGTCGGGTACTGATTTCATATAAAATCTCGCCCAACGTCCAGAGTCAATATTAGCTTCTGCCCTCAGCTATTTTGACTTCAGGTGGTTCCAGATTACTTTCTAGAGGGAAAGTATCTCCTCCAGACTGCTATTAGCTATATCTTGTTCAGTGAGGAAGAACTCTCCAGTCACCATTTTCCGCTTGCTCATGATTGCTGGGCACTTGCAGAGAATATGCGACGAGGTTTCATCCTCTTCCAAACAAAACCTGCACATTGCACTTTTTGCCAGCCCTATGTTGTATTTATGGTAATTTAAGGAACCATGTCCAGTAAGAATACCAGTGATGGTTCTTGCATCCGCTCTCTTGAGTTTCAGAAGGTCTTTACTCCTCCTCTCGTTGAGCTCCGTGCCAAGCAAGGCTTTGGGTTGACGGCAACCTTTAGCCATGCTCCAGTACTTCCCATGCTCTTTGGTCACCCAGTTGTTCGTCCGATCTCCTCTTATCATTGATGCCAATCATTGGTTCTGGTCCGATGAATCTCTCTTTGGCGCCTAGTTTAGCAAGCCTGTCAGCTATCTCATTTTCGAGAATATTGCTGTGTCAAGGAGTCCATACCAGTGTACCGGTGTTTCCTGAATTTGCCAAGTTGTTTATTGCCTCATGGCATTCTGCCAACAACTTGGATTTCGTTGTGTAATTAGCTAATGCTGATAGAGTGAATTTGTTGTCTGTGCAGATGAAGATATTCCTTCCACCCTCATCCTCGGCGGCTTTATGTGCAGATCGAATGATACCGTGTGCCCATCCTCCTGTATACCCCTGCTCCCACGCCCGCTTCACCTTTGGAACCATCGGTGAACCAGTTCTTTCCGTTCTCCGGTATGGGACAGGGTCTATTCAACCACTCATTGCGAGTAGGTATGCTTATTTTGTATTTCTTATCAAAGATATACTTCGTTAGGCTCTTATCTGTGGGCATAGTTAAAAGATCTCCCTGCAGGAGTCCCTGAAGCATTTTTGCCTGCTTTACATTAGTATTCCATCCTACTGTATCTTTTCATCGGAGCGCCGATTTGGCCGCCTCGGATTTTAGAGTTAGATCGCGACGGTTGGAGTTGTGCTCATGGCTCCCGTGAGGTATCTCAGTGTTAGGCTCCTGGCCATTTCAAGTATCTTCCTTGCCGTGCACTGTTCTGAATTATTCCACCAGACTACCGCCGCATATGTTAGTCTTGGTTTCAGAATGGCATTATGAATCCACATAGCCATCTCTGGTTTCAAGCTCCAATTTCTGCCAATGGCCCTTCTATATTGCCATATAGCTGCTATGTGCTTTTTGTACTGTCTCGCAAGTTGTGCGTTCCAGTTAAGTTTCTTATCTAGAATATCCCCTAGATACTTTGCTTCCACAGAAATCTTGAGTTCGTGTCCTCCTAGCTTGAGGCTCATTGGCAGTGACCATTTATAATTTCTGGTGAACACCACTACTTCGGTCTTATCTGGATTGACTGAAAGACCCGTTTCCAAGCACCAAGTATTACTAGTATCTAGGACTCGTTGTGTAATGCTTACTAGGGGTTCCAGAAAGGGCCCCCTGGTAATAGCTAGTACGTCATCAGCGTATCCGACTGCTTTACATCCTATTTCGGTGATCCGAGTTATAAGCTCGTCAACGACTATGCACCAGAGGAGGGGAGAGAGTACACCCCCCTGTGGGCAACCGTCACTGACCGAGCCCATAATAGTTTTGCCACCTTTGCTAACCGTAATGTATCTGTTCTTCGGCATGAAGCAAATCCAGTTGATTAGTAGTGCCGGAACTCCTCTTTTCCGAAGAGCTTCCCTGATAATCTCTGTCTTGGTGTTATTGAAAGCCCCTTCGACGTCCGTAAAGATGCGTATATCAAATCCTTTGGCTTCAAGTTGTCTTTCAATCCAAGTGACGTCTTCGTTTAGAGCTGATTCTGTAGATCTTCCAGCACGATATGCATGCTGTCAATTGTGAAAAGGCTTTAAAGATAGCGTCGTTTCACGTATAAACCTATCAACTAATCTTCTGTTAGTTTCAGGAGGAAATAAGTAAGACTGATAGGCCTGAAGTCCTTAAGCGATGTGTAGCCATTTCTGCCTGCCTTGGGTATGAAAACTACTCTGGTTCCCCGCCAAGCGGGTGGGATATGTCTCAGGGCGAGACTAGCATGGACAAGTCTTAATAATAGCCCAATAATGGGTTCGCCTGCCCTTTGTAAAAGAACCGGCAATATCCCATCAGGGCCCGGGGACTTGTAAGGGCTGAAGGATCCAATGGCCCACCTAACCCTGGCTGGAGTGACGACTTCAGAGGTCAGGCGACTATCGGTTTCGGAAGGTGACCCGACCGCCCAACCTCCTGCCTCCGAACCGCTCGGCTCCGAGGTGTCCCCCGCCTCCCTCCTCAGTCCTAGGAAAGCCCGAGAAGTTAGCCCTGATTAGGCAGTCAAGAGTCTTCTCGTCTGTGAATGAGTAACTCCCATCCTGCTTTTTAACAGTTCCCAGAATAGCCTCCGGGTTCTTCGTTAGCAGTTTATCCAGTCTTGCTGCCTGATTATTACTAGTGACACTATCGCAGAAAGACTCCCATGATTTTTGTTGTCCCATGATTTTTGTTGTCCCATGATTTTTGTTGTCCCATGACTTTTGTTGTCCCATGATTTTTGTTGTCCCATGATTTTTGTTGTCCCATGATTTTTGTTGTCCCATGATTTTTGTTGTCCCATGATTTTTGTTGTCCCATGATTTTTGTTGTCCCATGATTTTTGTTGTCCCATGATTTTTGTTGTCCCATGATTTTTGTTGTCCCATGATTTTTGTTGTCCCATGATTTTTGTTGTCCCATGATTTTTGTTGTCCCATGATTTTTGTTGTCCCATGATTTTTGTTGTCCCATGATTTTTGTTGTCCCATGATTTTTGTTGTCCCATGATTTTTGTTGTCCCATGATTTTTGTTGTCCCATGATTTTTGTTGTCCCATGATTTTTGTTGTCCCATGATTTTTGTTGTCCCATGATTTTTGTTGTCCCATGATTTTTGTTGTCCCATGATTTTTGTTGTCCCATGATTTTTGTTGTCCCATGATTTTTGTTGTCCCATGATTTTTGTTGTCCCATGATTTTTGTTGTCCCATGATTTTTGTTGTCCCATGATTTTTGTTGTCCCATGATTTTTGTTGTCCCATGATTTTTGTTGTCCCATGATTTTTGTTGTCCCATGATTTTTGTTGTCCCATGATTTTTGTTGTCCCATGATTTTTGTTGTCCCATGATTTTTGTTGTCCCATGATTTTTGTTGTCCCATGATTTTTGTTGTCCCATGATTTTTGTTGTCCCATGATTTTTGTTGTCCCATGATTTTTGTTGTCCCATGATTTTTGTTGTCCCATGATTTTTGTTGTCCCATGATTTTTGTTGTCCCATGATTTTTGTTGTCCCATGATTTTTGTTGTCCCATGATTTTTGTTGTCCCATGATTTTTGTTGTCCCATGATTTTTGTTGTCCCATGATTTTTGTTGTCCCATGATTTTTGTTGTCCCATGATTTTTGTTGTCCCATGATTTTTGTTGTCCCATGATTTTTGTTGTCCCATGATTTTTGTTGTCCCATGATTTTTGTTGTCCCATGATTTTTGTTGTCCCATGATTTTTGTTGTCCCATGATTTTTCTTCTGTAGGAATGTTAGTCAAGAGCTCAAATCACAATTGAGCATGATCTGAAAGAGATGGTTCATTAGAAACTCTCCAATTCAAAATTTTGTCAATAAGTTCCCTGGTGCACAGTGTAATGTCTATCACTGTTTCCCTTATTGCATTGCGGAAGGTTGGTTCCGACCCTGTATTTAGAATATCCAATTCGGTACTAACAAGATACTCCAGAACGTTCACTCCCCTGTTGTTTGAATCCGCACAGCCCACCACCTGATGGTGCGAGTTAGCATCACATCCCAACAATAGAGATAAATCTCTTACCTCACTGAAGTTGACAAGTTTGCGCACTTCTGGAGTAGAACAGTTCGGCGCATCATGAGGTAAGTACGCCGATCCCACCACCAGTTTGAGATCTGGTCCGACCACTATTGACACCACTGCCAGGTCCCTCGTACAGAGATCCATCAGTGGGAATGCTGAAACTCCTCTTACCAGCACACACGCCCTTGGGTTGCTCGTACTGGTGCCCCTGTAACATAAACCAACATTACCCAGCCGTTTGATACAGTCTTTAATCCAGGGTTCCTGGATTAGTGCTATGCCTGTGTGCACCGCAGTCATGCTTTTTTGCAAAACAGCAGAAGCGCCTTTGGTATGGTGCAAGTTAATCTGAATAAATTTGATTTGGGAGGTAGCTATTATTGATTTTGACATCCTCCTTAAATTCTTACTCGTGTTCTGCGGTCTCTTCAGGATCCCGTCTGGTCACTTTAAAGGTGACCTGTCCGAGATTGTAGAAGAGCCGATCTTTGAGGTACTCCAGCACCCTAGCCTGAGATTCAGGGATCTGCACGACCAGCAGATTTCTTCCGCCAGTCGCGTTTTTCCCCTCCTCTCCCTCTTTTTCTTTCTCCGTGCTGTCGCGTCGCACTATTCGCCAGCACGCCGTCTTGATGGTGGGATTATAACCCTGAAGTCTGTCAAGGACGACTTCTGGCTTTCTGAATTTTCCAGGTATCCATGTCGTGGCCTTGACAGACTTTTGGGTCAATTCCACCCCCCCCCCCTACCTTGAGGTTCGCACCCTCCCATGGCGCGAATCCAGGGATTACCCCACTGAGCCAATCCTTTGCGGACTGCTCCATGGGGATTATGATTCTGGCGCCTACCCTGACAAAGGTTGTCGAGATTTTCGTCCACTATGCCCGAAGAATCTTATCGATTTCATCGGCCACAGCTTCCCTAAAGTCTTCCAGCTGTTCAAGCTTTATGGCGACTTCAGGGTAGCCTGTCTCTACGATTACCATTGTCAGCGGATTTGCCGTTTGAGCCATCGTTAGGCCTGTTTTAAGGGAGTTAGACTGCCTGGCTGTGGGTCCGCTCCTCTGCTTCTTCTGCCTCTCAGCCTCCCCCTCCGGTGGAGTGTCCTAGTGGTCTTTCTTGTTATACCGGCTATAGCAAAAAGCTTATTTTTTAATAACCCGTCCACTTTTTTGCTTTCAAGATCTTCAAAGTTGAGATATCACGTCAACCAGATTGTAGTAGGGTCAACAAGCCAGATTTTACATACAAAACAAAAATAAAAAATATATTTTATAAGTGTGAAACCTCTTCTTTTATGTGTAAAAAGTTTGAATATTATAAATAAATTTTTCTATGAAAAATAAATTATTGAAAATTATTGCTGAGATCGTAGAGTGACCCCTTAAGGGGACATTCTAATGTGACGGGTTGAAAAAATCGATTTTTTTCATTTTTCGATAGTTTACCCATAGAATTGATATCTCACAGTCGGTTTGGGTGATTCCTACCTTGTTGACCAGTTATAATGCTCCAAAAGAGAGACTCTGACTGCGCGCGCTCGGGTTTCGGAGCAGATATACGAATTAAGCATTCGAGCAGCTGTTCCGTGTTTATACCTGCGTCTATACATACAGATATACAATAGAGGCGTCTCTTTTCACGATCATAAGTAACGGTTTCTTCAAACGACCAGAATTATTTGAGATTTTGTCGAGGAAAAAGCGTTATTTCCAGAACTCTAATAAGTGAAAATGGATAGAAAGCTTAGCAAATCTTCTTCAAGACGACCAAGTTATTCTGAGAAAAAGAAGAAATACCATTTGAATCAACATTCGGATGAAGTTGGTACTAATTTTGCCAGTACATCAGCAAATAAATTGAAAGGGAGTCAGGATGACAGTTTCTCTGTGAGTGAAAGTGATTCTGCAACCTACTGTTTTATCCAGTTCGCTCTTGTATTTTCATCATTGCAAACCATCGTGAAATGTCAAAAATGTAATTCAGTTATTACTTTTTCGAAATATGGTCAACGAGGACTTGGTTTCAAAATTAAATTAATCTGTCAGTGTGGAGATAGATTCATAGACTCGTGCCATATGATAAATAATGCCTACGAAGTTAACCGCCGTTGTATGTTATGCGATTGATTGGCGTTGGTGTGCAAAGCATAAACTATTTTTGTGGATATATGGATATTGGCAAGAGTTTCAACGTCAATTTATATAATATATCATAAAATCCATCTCTGAAAGCGTAAACGCTGTGTACGACATTGTGATTTGTAAAGCTGTGGCGATGGTTCGTGGTCCAAGAGAGGATTTTTATCTCTTCTAGGCATTATATCACTGATTGAGAAATATTCAGATAAAATTTTAGATACCATCGTAAAATCGAGTTTCTGTAAAGCATGCAATGCGTGGAATGGCAAAGAAGATACAGATGAATATGATGCTTGGTACGAAACTCACGAGCCAGAATGTCAAGCAAATCACCATGGTAGTGTTAGTAAGATGGAAGTAGATGGTAGTGAAATGTTTCAGCGATCGATACAAAATCACGACATAAAATATGCCTATTACATCGGCGATGGAGATACTAAAACTTTTAAAAATCTACTCGAAACTACGGTGATGACTTTATCGTGAAGAAAAAATAATGCATGTTGCACGTAAAAAACAAGGATGTTGTATAGGAGAGCAAAAGAAGCTAAAAAACAGCTCACGCAACTCAAAAAAGCACGTAAAGAGGTTGAGAGTCAAGGCCAAACAGTAGCTCCGAAAAAAAAGGGAAAATCCAAAGCTGAACCAGAAACTGCTACTCTAACCAACAAAGTTATGCGAGATCTAGCCTTGTACTATGGTCTAGCAATTCAACGACATCCTGATTCAGTGGAGGATATGCAGAGAGAAATATGGGCCACTTATTATCACAAAATTTCCAGGGATGGAAAGTCTCAACACCATTTCTGTCCCGAAGGTGAAAGCTCCTGGTATAAGTGGCAACAGCTAAAGCCGCGGGACCCCCATTTTCCCACCCACCAGCTCTTGATAAAGAAACTCAAGATGTTTTGAAGCCAATTTATCAAGAACTGAGCCAAAAGGAACTTCTAGAGAGATTTTTGGATTCCAACACGCAAAATAACAACGAAAGCTTCAATGCTTGCGTTTTCGTTTGGCACCAAAACATGTTTTTTGCGTCAAAAAAATTTTAAAAACTGCCACCCACACTGCAGCTTGTGTGTTTAATGAAGGCCAGAAACCGATACTAAAGATCCTGGAAACCATGGGATGTTCACTTGGCCGTGGAAGCTTGAGCTTCGCCGAGGACTGCGACTACGCGCGCGTACGGCAAGCAGACCGGCGCAGCTCGTTTACCTCAAAATCCGCTCGAATCGCCAAGAGAGAGACTAGAGCTGCTGAAGATGAGCTCTACAACCAAGAGGAAGGTACCATATAGGTCCGGGTATTGCTGACTTAAAACGCGTTTTTTTCAAAACGACATTTTTGCACCAGGTGATTTCTCAAAAATGACCAGGCGTATCGACTCCAAATTTTAACACAATATTCAGCACTATCATGGCTATCGTCCGAACCTCCAAGTTGTTGATATTTTGATTCTAACTTATAATTTCACCTGATTTATGGTGCAAAAAAAAGTGTTTTTTATCTCTTTCACAAGAAACGCCGCCATTTTGTTACTTTTTGATGAAATAAAAAAGTGGAGGTTCGGACCATAGGGGTGATGACATAGATTAATAAACTTTTTCGATTTTCTGTTTCAGATCACCAGGAGAGCCAAAATCACCTGCGCCAGCAGAAAACTTTTTTTTTTGCACACATGCATTTTATTTTATAAATAAATAAATATATATTTTTTATCACCGAACAAAGTGTTTTTTCCACTCTCCTTGATCTTGCCTTTAAGGGAAAAAAACTTTCGTTCAATTATATGCAATAGTTCCCGGAAAAAAATTGTTTTAAAAATATACTTTTTTGTGCGTTTGCATTGGAATACCCCCTTAAACACATTATAATGCAAAAATACAAAACTTCTTATTTATTTAAAAATATTTAAAATGTAAAATAATTTAAAATCTACGATTCTCTGTAATTTTCTGTTTTTTTTTGTAATTATTTGTAATTTGTAGCTTTATTACGGTATTGAGACTATATCCATTTCTTTTGTACTAATATAAGCTACCTTCATAATTATTTTACAGATAATGGTCAAATTATCATAAAGAATTATTAAAGCGTACACTTTAATAATTCTTTATGATAATTCGATCATTATCTCTATTTTTAGCAAGAAATGCAGCTCGATTGCCGTTCTGGGACTTGTACAGATACTTTTGTACTAAATGAAGGCATATCCATGAATTTTTTGGTAATGGGCCGAGTGATCGTATTCTCTTTTTTTCAACTTTTTAGTTTTGTAAATGAATTAAATCCATGTAATAAAAGGTCATATGACCTTGAAAATATTTTTATTTTTATATTCAGAGAATTTTCATAAAAAAGTACAGATTCAATTTCTGCGTAAAATGTACTAATATTGAACTAAAAATGATTCAATACAGCTCCAAAATGCAAAAAATGCTAAAATTACCGTCTTTGACCCACTGTAACTCGAATATACTTGATCAAAAACATCTGAAAAAATTCACAGAGACTTATAAGAACCCTATATACATGTCTAAATTAGTTAGAGAAAAAAAAAAGGTTTTTTGTCTTCGTTTTCACGGAGAATCGTCCATATATATATATATATATATATATATATATATATATATATATATATATATATATATATATATATATATATATATATATATCCTTGTATTGTATAGTTGTTCATGTTACGGCTAACCATTCAACCCCTTCTCCTCTCTCCTCACTGCCTCTTCTCACGTAAAATTGTTTTAAAAATTACGTTATTCTCAAAACCCTCCTTCCCCCTCCTCTTCACTGCCCCACCTCAGTCAATCCATTTCATTATATTATCATACATTTCTTGTGCTTAAAGAGGTTCTAAGAAGGAACTGTAGGTTTTTCGCCTTGCAGGTTTTTCGCCTTGCAGGTTTTTCGCCTTGCAGGTTTTTCGATGTTTCTCAATTTTGATATGGGTAAGTAAGTCCCCCTGAAATCTCTCAAGGAAGAAAATGAGACCTTCCAAACTAAAATCGGATAACAAATAAAAAAGTTTCCAGTGTTTTGTCAACTTTCTAATTTTACAATAACGGAATTTCGATATATTTTTTTTAGTTTAAAAAATCCACTTATTTTATAATATATTGAAATTTTACATTGCTTTGCGAGATTAAATTGTAGTAAATAATGTTTGTTTTTTATGACACATATATACGGCTAGAATTGTCTTAAGAGGATGTCCGAACCAAATACATATTACTACGTCGTATTTTTCTTTATTTGAACTCAAATTTTTGTTTGTGGTCATCCGGTGCTTGTAATACATTAAAGAACACCGAATGATTTAGATAATCAATCAAAATTCAAGATTGAACAAGAATAATAGAATTTTGTTTGTATTTTCAATAATTTTTTCTATTTATCTTCACCACCAAAGAGGTAAATAGGGAGGTGCATTATTTTTAATCTGTTAATTATGCTTATTTATGTATAATATTAGTGAATAAATTCCCAGATTATTAAAGCAGCAAAGAACTCTGTTAAATTTTACTAAATATAAGTGTAGTCAATACATCCAATAACTAAAATTGCTTAATCTTAACTCCTTGGTATTTTTAAGAACTGAATAATTATAAATAATGATTGGAATACTTACATTTAGCCAAAACTGAAACTCAGTTGCTCTTTAGCATCCTACAAAATTATTGAAATAAAATGTTAACAAAAAAAAGCTACTCAATAAAGGATAAGCAAGTTTCGGTTTTGTCTGAATGCAAATTCTTTTAATAATTATAAATAATTATTCAGTTCTTTGTCAAAAATCAAGGTGGGAAATTTAAATTATTAATTGACTTTCGGACCCCATTAATATGTTAAAATTTGTTAAAGTTATGCTTCTTTGTGATATAATAGACTCACATATACATTACAATCTAATTTAAAAAGAGTATAAAATTGCATAAAATAAAAGTAAGCATTATGGCATTTAACATTTCGATTTAGAAACGATTCGTTATTTACTAAAAATTATATAAAATAATGGTCAGTTAATTATTTCAATTAATATGTGGCCCTGAAAGGGCCGATTATGTATATAGCAAACCAAAATAAAATTAAACACGTCCTCCGCCAGATATGTCTGGCTGACTAGATTTCCTTGGACATGACGGTGTTGTGCTTGGCGTGGGTTTCGCTCAGGTTGGTGGCTTTGAAAGGAACTGCCTAAAAAGGACCGCCTCAAATAGCATCTGCAGCTATAGGCAATTAATAATACTGTAGAGCGGGATGAATTTGGATAACTTGAAAATTTTATACTACTTAAGTTTTCTTCCTGATAATAATTAGGTTCTAAAATAAGTAAAGTTCTAAAGTCTTGAGCTATCGTATGAAGTATAACTCTAGTAATGCAAATTCAAAAACGTATCTTTGACACACAAGTTGCAGTTAAGTAATTGAGTAA
Organism: Gastracanthus pulcherrimus; assembly: GCA_949152435.1. NCBI lineage: Eukaryota > Metazoa > Arthropoda > Insecta > Hymenoptera > Pteromalidae > Gastracanthus > Gastracanthus pulcherrimus. Next base: position 97,150,273 of record OX424576.1, read on the forward strand.
AGAATTGGCTAAACTTGTAGTAATGGATAAACTAATTATTCTATTATTTATTTATAGTTTTTATTTTTAAAATATTCAATATAATAACATCCTATAGCTTACTTATACCATTAATAACATAATTACTTGGAGGTTGGCGCGCGGAGCCCGCAGGGGATACCCCCTAGTATATATATATATATGGGCTAAAAAAATCACGATCATGTTACATACCAAAAGGAACATTTTTGCCGAAATAAATTTTTCTTTTTTTTTCTTTTCGATTTCCCAGACAATCATCCATATATATACTATAAAGAGTGCCGATGTGAACTCGTACATTCAAATACGCGAGAAACGCGCGCCACCGAGTATCCGTAGGTAATGGCACCGCGCGCGCGACTGGCCGTACCACGGGAGCACTGGAGCACATGGCCGAGCGGAAAAGCTGCGAAAGCCCAGAAACGCGCACAGTATTGACCCGGCTGCTGACTCATGCGGATCGCGAATATCGTTGCGTGCATTTCATCGTGGCGTTTGTGTGAGTGTACGCAGGAGTGAGAGAGAAAGAGAGTGAAAGCGTGTCACCGACGAAGAACTGTTCTCGACATCGCCATCTGCCAACGACCAGAGCAGACCTGGTGCTCAGCAGTGCAAAGGCGGCGAGCTAGACAGGCCCGCCATCAGCAGCGCGAGAGAAAGAGAGAGAGAGAGAGAGAGAGAGAGAAAAGCGTGCCGCTTGACATTCCGCTCCGCGCTACAACGTCGAATAAAGTAAGTGCGATTAACGGGATATCAGCACAGCGGTGCTGGTTATTGTATGCGCGTGCAAAGGGTGCAGCGTGTAAAATATACTATCTTAGAATACATAAATAATAATAAATTGATACAAAATTCTATAATAAAATATTAAATAAATAATTAATGAAATGCCCGGGCGCCAGCTCAGGTTATGAGCATGAGTATAACGCGATGGGTTTCAACCTATATTCAACGCAAATATGTACAGAAGTGTACGTTACATTATAAATATAAATTTAAAATAATGTTTTTTTTCTGTTGAAAATATTATCGTGGTAAAAGTTAATATAAATCATATACTTTCAAAATATTTAAAAAAATTAATTGAAACTGAATACTACTGGGCACTAATACATTCTATAAGTACCTTGTAAGGATGAAAATGTGTATAGCAATATACCTTCAGTCAAGATCAAAACCATTTGTAAACAAAGCGTATATATATGTCGCGTATATTCGTGAGTGTGTTGTCGAGCATGTGTTTGTATATCTGAAAATTCCAACGATGTTAGTGTACCATAATTCAGTCAATCCTTTTGTAGCAGTCTATTTAACACCATGCCGCCGATTATTATAAAAAATCACGCGTGCACTCATGTGGAAAATCGCTCTGTTATTTGCTCACTTTTTTTGGGATAAAAGTAAACGAATTATTAACATAACATCAGCTTTGAGAGATAAAATATGTAAACTGTTTAAAAGTTATGACGAAAAAAATAAGTGCCCTCCAAAAGTAGTGTGTGCATCTTGCAATTCCAATTTATAACGTAAAAATCTGGACGAAAAAAAGATCTTGCCAATAGATTTTTCGCAATATAAGTTGAAGAAAGATACAAGATCAAATGCAAGTGCAAAGTGTAATTGTTTTTTTTGTGAACGAGCAAGAAAGAATGGCAAGGACAAAGTTATTCCCAATAATGTTTTTGGAACTCAACGTAAGTCTCAGCTGAATGAAGAAAAAAAAGAAAACCTCCAGTTATGAAATGCTGCTCAAAATGTTTTTCTAAAATACATGCAGGTAAAAGTCATATTTGTAGAAAAGCTACTGTAGTACGCAAAATTTCAAGCTGTGTTACTTCACTAGATTTGAAATCTAAAGAACAGATAGCTTCCAATTTGTTAAAAAAGGTTCTTAAGGAGAAAGGTGAGTCAAAGTCAGTGAAATTATCGCAACAGCAAGGGGGGCAGCATCTTCAAGTGACAATAGGAAAAGTAAAAAAACCAAAAGAAACTTTATTTACTGTACAAGACTTTCAAAATATTAAAAATACATTTAATTTGAGTTACAAAGTTACTAGTGGCATTGCAACAGTTATTCGCGTGGCAGCGAAAAATTCTAAAATTATTAAATCTGATCTAAAGAGAAAATTATTAGATAATAATCACATTTTGGATCACCTATTCGATCGTAAAACTTTTGATTTTACTCATGTAAAAGGGGTTGATGTTTCTAATAACTCGGAACATGTAGTGTATTGTACTAATTTAAAAGAACTGATTGAATTTGTAATGGAGTCACGTGGTATTGAGGCAAAGCATTTAAAATTTGGTATTGATGGTGGAGGCGGTTTTTTAAAAGTTTGCTTGAGTATACAATCGACGCTTAATAGTTTACCACAAGCGAATGCAAAAAAACGCACTCGACAATTGTACAGTGATGGTGTATCAGCAAAAAAATTAGAAAATTCTAGTGTAAAAAAATTGTTTATTATAGGTATAGCTCCATGCATTCAAGAAAATTATGAAAATGTCACACAACTATGGTCGGAATTAGGGATTAATGATTTTGAAGGAACCGTTGCTACAGATTTAAAACTCGCGAATATTGTTGTCGGTACAATGTCTCACTCGAGTATGTATCCATGTTGTTCGTGCTATGCAAACAAAAACAGTCTCCACGTCATTGGCGAATACCGTACTGTAGGTAATGCGCTCAAATATTACATTGAATGGTGTGATGCAGGTAAACAGAGACATAATGCTAAAAACTTCAAAAATTGTGTACACCTACCCATTATCGACACAAATAAGGATAGATTAATTTTAGATGTAATTCCTCCGCCAGAACTCCATTTGTTACTAGGGGTTGTCAATACATTGTATTCACACATGTTTAAAGAATCTGAAAAGGTGGCCAATGATTGGGCAGAGCACTGCAGTGTTCAGCGTGAAATGACTCACGGAAGTCCTTCTTTTAAAGGAAACAGTTATTAGATATTGTTAAATAATATCGATTTCTTGCGATCCAACCGTAACCTGGGTTGTTTGAAATATGTGGATGTATTTGAAAAGTTCAAAACCGCTGTTGACTCTTGCTTTACTGTTTCTTTAAATCCGAAATTTGTTGAATATATAGATGCGTTCAAAGATGCGTATCTATATTTAGGTATATCTGTAACACCGAAAGTCCACGCAGTTTTTTTTCATGTAAAAGAATTTTGTGTTGAACATAATTTCGGTCTCGACTTTTATAGTGAGCAAGCTATGGAAGAAGTGCATTATGATTTTTCCAAAACATGAGCTAAGTATAAAGTATCAAAAAAACATCCAGATTATGCAAATAAATTATTAAGAGCAGTCTGCGAATATAATTCACAACACATTTGAAATGTTCTTATACTTATTAATCTTATTATGCTTTCATTGCAGCATAAATTGTGATTATTTCTGTATATATTTGCGAGAAAGTGTACTGTACATATGTAATTAATGTATAATTCAATTGTTAAACACTATAATAAAAATAAATTTTCTAGATTACCCATGAAAAAATATTTTCGTCATTGACTACCCATAAAAAGTGTTCAAAATTGAATTAAAAAAAAGTGCTCATTCCTCGATTTTATTTTCTATTGAAATGTGGTCCTAAAAGGGCCTGAAATCATATGCAAAAGGAAAATCCAAAGTGCAAACACGTTTCGGTTGAATTTTGCCGAGGACCACCGTGTGTGATGGCGATGTGGTGGCTCGTCCCGCTCGGACCTGAAGCGCGTCGTCGTTTGTCGTTCTCCGACAATTCTTCAAAAACCCAATGAAGTTTATGGAACTTTCTCTTCTTTATTGTATTCTTTATAAAGATGTTTGGCCTAGAAGTCACCGATAGAAGATTTGTGCAGAATACTCGAAGAAGGTGAACACGTGAAAACTTGAATCGGCCGAATATCCCAAGCTGATGCTAGAGCTGTGTGCGGTCGGACGGGTGCTGAGCGAGAGAAAACGACCGTCGAAGAGCGGGCGACAGGTCACGTAGTTCAAGGCCAGCGCGATATGATCGCTCTCTTTAATAGGTCAATTGTCGACTGTCGCGTGACCTATATTATCATCGTTGTGGCGGGTGTTTCGAAGAAAGATATTTTACGCCCTTACAAGCGACACCCTTTGAATAAACCTTTCTTTTGAACGCGATTTCTGAGCCCGCGTCCTTTTGTATTATAATTTCATCAGTCGTTTATAATACTAGAAACATCTATACGCGCTGCTGCGCGTTCATATATTTATTATATATTTTTACGTTATATTTTTTCATTTAAGTGTATGGTGAATAGTATACTTAAAATTCGTTTTTACCTATTATTTAATTTTACAATCGTATATGTTTTGTAGAAGAATTTTCGATAAACTTCTTTATCGAATGCTATAAATTGATTGATATTATATGAATATTATTTAATTTTTCTGTTTAATTGAAAAGAAATTTTTTTAAAACAGTAGTATTTATACCACCAACGTATTGTTTATTAATTGTTTTGTTTATTATTTATATTTTAGCTTTCTTTGGTTCAGTATTAAAAAAAAACTGTAAAAAGAAACGGTTTTAATAAATTGAATATAAAAAATGTGAACAAAATAGCAGGGTGATAAATTATCTGTCCGCTATATATCGGATACAATACTTTCATACTACTAGTTTCATAATCGGCGTTTACAAAATTTATAATAACGTATTTGATTTACTTGTGAATGGTTTACAATGTATTTGGTTTTAAGAACGTCGATTTTGCTCTCCTTCGTGCTCAATTTTACCCCAGAGTAACATTTAAAATTAATAAACGATATATATATATATATATATATATATATATATATATATATATATATATATATATATATATATATATATATATATATATATATAACACGGAAAATAAATCAATATGTAGATTTTTCTGATTAAAAATGTATCTTAAACCATACTAAATTTATTTCAATCTTTTAAATATAAGGTGGGTGTAGGTAATGTGGCAATGCAGGTAATGTGGCCACTTATACGAGATCTCGCTGTATGCATTATTCGGGGCCGTCGTAACTCCTACAGTATATATATTGTGACTATATGTGTTGAGATGCGCGGTAACCCCGCTGCTAGAGCCCTTTAATTATAAGATAGTGTCATGTTTACGCGCGAAAGCATAAAAATTGTGATTTTTTAGCAGTGTATGTATTTAAAACTACTTTTGTCAGCGCGATATGAACGAAAAGAAAATCATACGGTACATAAAATTGTAGCTTTTTGTACGTACTTTAAGATGCATGTGCCAGTTTTTGCAGTAGAGTTTATTTTCGACGCGAAAATTGCAACTTTCGTTGAAACGGCGGTTGCTTCTTCAAAATTCCTAGGTCTACTAATTCAAAAATATCGACAGCAAGGCGTGCACTACGGCACCATGTAGTTAAACGACACATAAAGGAAGGCTAGTCTTCACTTTTTGAAGCACTTACTGTGTGATTTTACCATAAGAACTGATAGATGGTAAAGTGGCTAATTTGTAACTACTTAAAACTTCTTTAATTAAAATTCAGAGAATAATTTTTTTTGCAAAATAACTCATGAAGTTTTAGAGGTAAAGGTACAAATAACATGTTTCAATAGTTTCTGAAGCCCCAAAAATCGATATATATCTACTGGGAATCGAAAGTTCCTTAAGGTGGACACATTACACGCACACCCTTTAATAAAAAAGTAAATCTTCTCCGAGAGGCCCGGGTGGTATCCACGAATCACTCAAAGGGAATGTCCACGTAAACTTCAAAAACTTCGGAGCGAACAATCTAGATTTGATTTTTACTGGTGCATAATACGTGGACCTCATCTCCGAGAGCAACTGGAGGCATACACAGTTCACTCCAAGAGAATGTCAATGTAATCATCAAAAGTCCCGAACTATCTAGACATCATTTATCTCCGTGCGTAACACCTGGATACCTTCTCCGAGAGGCCCGGGTGATATATACGTTTCATTCAAAAGGGAGTTTTCACGTTAACATCAAAAGCCCTGAAGAGCACTATCTAGACATCATTTTTCTCTGCGCTTAACACCTGGGCCTCATCGCCGAGAGCACCTGGAGTATATATGCCTTACTCTACAAGAATTTACACGTAATCATCAAAGGGTACTATCTAGACTTCATTTCTCTCCATGCGTAACACCTGGACATCTTCTCTGAGAGACCCGGGTCGTATACACGCTTTACACGAAGAGAATGTCCACGTAGACATCAAAAGCCTCAGAGCGCAGAACTTAAACTTGATTTTTACCAATGCGTAATACGTAATACCTGGACCTGGTCTCCAAGAGCCCCGCATAATTTATATGCCGTACATACTAAAAGAAATATTTTTTCTGAAGTTAGAAAAATAAAAGAAATTGGCTAATTTTATCAGAAACAGATTTACATGTTAAATCCCATAAGAGTCCAACTTGGGTAAAATAAGCAAATTTCATTTATTTTTTTCTCGTAACTGACTTATAGTACCATTCTAAATCTTGTATTATCTTAAAATTTACATCTAAAACTATCATTCAAATTTTTTTGAACAAAATTGATTGTGGCGTTCAACTTAAAATTTTATCGGTGTCTTGGCAGAAATTTGGACCAATTAAAATCATCAAATTTGGTGATGCAAAAAATACTATCAGATTCTGTATCAAATTCTTTTTCAAAAACATACGTACTAAAGTACTTTATCTTTTATAGTTCTCGAAATAATAATACGTACATTTTGAGAAAAATGAAAATAATGCAAATAATCATGCTTTTCAGCTTGGTATAAATCCTGGACCAATCGAGGTAAGAGTTTGAATTTTTTTTACATATTTTGGGTATGAAATACATCATTATCTTAAAGTTTCAGAGCATTCACATTTTTCACTTGCTCACTTAACGTGGAATCACCCATATACATAGTTCACTGGGAAATCGAGAACAAAAAAAAATTATTTCGTGAAAAATGTTTCTTTTAGCATGCAAAATTTGCGAGAATTTTTTTAGATTTTTTAAGCCATATATTTAAAATTGATTGAAGTTAAATATCTCTTCGTTGCTAAAATGTGCATTTTAATAATTTTCTTAATAATATATCATGTTATCTTTATTTTTGCTACCTCAAAGAGGAAGCTTTGTGATTGAAAAAAAAAAGAAGTTTTGCTAAAAACATGTTAGAGACATGTTTCAAGACGTAAGAAATTAAAATAAAATGTGCAGAACAAATTTTTAGAAAATGTCTGTATGGATGCGCGTATCTGCGTATGCGTGTGTATGCGTGCGTGCGTGCGTGTGTGTGTGTCATGTGTGTGTGTGTGTGTGTGTGTGTGTGTGTGTGTGTGTGTGTGTGTGTGTGTGTGTGTGGTCATGTTAAAACGTTTATATCTCGGAAACATATGCGGGAAATTATTTTTAAACTTTTTAGATGATTAGGAATGTGGAGCGGAAACATTGAATAAAATTTTTGAGTCTTGAATTTTTTCTTTTGTCGAAAAGAAAATAATTTTGTAAAATAATCGATTTTCTTTCTCCGACGATAAATGAAGTAAATCGGCAGCATTTTATCTCGAACTTTACAAAAAGGTAGCTTTCTACTGTATGTTTTTGTAAATTCCTTTTTCATCCCTTATATCACGAGAATGGCGCGGTCAAATTTACCAATCAGGTCTAATTTTTTTCGTTTTTAAATGAAGATACAAAATTCAATAGAAATTTCAAGATTCGTCGACTGGTTTTGTTTTATGACGATTTTTAACTCGAAGATAATCTTCGAAAATGATAACATTGAAGTTAAGGATGTAAAATATCCGAACACTACAGGATTGTTAGAATTATTACCCTGATAAGACAAAACGTTATTAAGACGTCCTTAAGACGTCTTAAAAAAGACGACATAACGTCTTTTTTCAATGTCCAAAAGGACGTTATAAAAACGTCTTTTTAACGTCATTTTGGCCGCGGAATTTTCCAAAAAATCTTTTAAATAAGCCTTTAAAGACGTTCTTTAAACGTTAAAAAACGTCTTTGATACGTCTTCATAACAGTGAATAACGTTTTTAAGACATTTTTATATCCGAAAGTAACGTTCCAAAAACGTCTTATTAACGTCATTTAAAAGTATTTTATTAATAGAAGCTCTAGAAAACAAATAACTGTAGACGTTATAAAGACGTCTTAAAGACGTTTTTTCCAACCTAGTATATACGTCCATAAAACGTTATAATGACGACAAAAGGACGTTTTTATGACGTCTATATATATATATATATATATGAAAAAAAAATTTTTTAATCAATCATTATACTTTTATTTATTGAATGACTTGGTACACAAGTTAAATGTTCATTTTTTCAAAGATGTAAGAGGATATTTATTAATTTTAAAAGCGATTATACAATAATAAATCGCCGAAAGAATATTAATCATTGATGCTTAAACTTAAGTTACATTCAATGTTACAAAATATCTGCTTACTAGCTTGCTATTATAATTGAAGATATCGCATAGAGCGTCATAATATACCTATTCTCTTAATAAACTTTTTAACATTTACAAGTACAGATTCGTTTAAGTCACCAACTTACTTACAGAGATCATTCCTTTAATCTTTTTTTTTTACATAATTTATGTATACTCACTATATTGCATACTTAAAAGAACGCTAGATGTCGCTAATACCTTATCGGTGACTTATTGTATTGATAACTACTGATTTTAAATCTAAAAACTTTGATAAATTAAGAATTTTTTTATAACTTTTATAAAATTTCGTAAACTTTTGTAATCAGTAACACATTTTAAACTTTTTATTGAAAAAGTCGCATTTACTATGTAATAAATAACTTAGAATAAGAGGAAATTGTTTAGCGATTAAAAAAAATTAAATGTATTATTTTTTCATATTCATGATTAACTTTAAGTGGAGTCATCTGAAAACTCGGGCTCATTCATCTTATTACTTAAAAGTGATAAGGCAGTATTTTTGTCTATCTTCTTTTTCAGCAAACTTTTCCCCTTTTCTTTGTTACTTTTCTTCCCTTTGCCATTTTTTGCGGTTTCGTTTTCTTTTTCTGTAATTATTAATATTCTTTAAATATTTATCTGTAAAATATCATCAAGTTAAAGTAGATTAGATTTGAAATTACCTTTATTACCTAAACGATCTTTAGCGTGTTTTAAATAATCACTAATGTAAGTACTGAGAACTTTTAATTTTGCTCTGTTATGTGAATCTGGAGGATATCTAGTTGTTGCAACTAAAAAACGTTATATAAATCTTCAGAAAATTTGATTACAATTGAATAAGAATATAAAATGTTACTATGAATGGAAATTACCTTCTATTATTTTGAAAAAATAAGTTTCATCAAAGGCTAATTTTCCTTTCTGCCCCTTACCACTGTAGAAACACTGCAGCAAATCAGTCATAACTTTTTTCAAAACATTACAAACAGTTTCTTTCCAATTCGTGTTACTTATGTGAGGTTGAAGGTAGTTCCACTAAAATGTGTAGTTGTGTTCATGTTATAAATAACATAAGAAACATATAAAATTAAATCTGAGTGGATACATAATCATAAAACATTATACAGCATTGTTTGAACTTACAAAATCTTGTCGAGATGCCTCGTTGTCACGCAAATCATTGTCGAATAATTTAAAACCGTCAGGATCTGTTATTGGTAAATATTTCTCAAATATCTCTATATCTGCATGACTTAAGGCACTGTCATCATTTTTTTTCCACGAGGATACGTACATACTGCTTTCAGCCTCGGTATTTGCTCAGCTCTGTCGTACCGTATACCACCACTCCAATCCAACTACTTACTTAAAGAGCTGCTGCTCTCTGTCACGCACACAATGATCGGATAGGATATAGGATAGGAATATATGATATATCCCTATAATATACACACACATACACTATACTTATTAGTTTCGAGAGCGCGCGCGCGCGAGATTTCGATGTGTGTTTCGGTGCAGCCGATCGCTTCCCAGTTAACGAACTTAAAACTTATGCACAATAAACGCTAGTACGTAACTCGTCCACGGGAGCGCGACGATCTCCTTCTACATCCTAAAGATAACCGCGGAGCGAGAGCAAGCGGTCGAAACCTACCGATCGTTTAGTGGATTTATAGAAAGTATATCAAAAGCCGAGCATGTAAGTATATGTATATGAAAAGCTATTCAAAGATGAGACGACTGATTGTCGGCCATGTTGCATAAGGCTTAGGTTATCAAGTAACGTATTTCTGTTAAGTTGAAAAGATAAAGGCGTTTTATTTGTGGTTTTGTACGTACAATGAGTATCTCTTTTATTGTTTTATTGGGAATTCTATGCCATATAACCTAATCTCACTTATTTTCAATTACCCACCACGCTTGGTTGATTTTGTTTACTATATAGTTGACTTAGTTTTCGATTACAGTTTCGCTAGGCTAATTTACCTCACATGTGATGGTTTGTGCCAGCCACAGTTTTTCAGTATTTGTAAAACAAAATTTAATCATTCGAGGGTTAATTTTTTGTTGAGAAAACGAGCTTGGTAATAACAAATAAAAGTAGTAACCCTTTATAGTTTATTTGTATAAATTAAAACATATAATTTATTTATCTCTTCTTAAGCTGGCAATAAATCTTCGACAAAAAATTCAGCTGAAACCGACGACAAGATCGATACAGGTACTCACAAATTAAATTAGCGATGCTATATATTTCATTTATATAAGTTAAAACATAATTCGTTTGTAATTTCTTATTTTGAAGAAGATAATTTGGGCTATCAATTTCCTGAAGCATCAAATGATTCAGGTAATAACAAATTTATTTAGTAATCTTGCAGAGTTTATTTATACTGTAAACAAAATTTCTTTTTATTTTTTCTCTAGTTAACAAAAATGATGATCCATTCAATCCTGAACAAACTGTTAAAAATGAAAAACCTAGGATCATTTCAAATAAAAAATTTAACCCCCCGTTAAATATGCGAAAAGTGAAGGGAGCAAAAGTAAATACTAATTCAAGTAAAGAATCAACTCCAGTTTCGACTGAGGATGGTAAAATATTTATAATTTATATAAATTGTAAATGAAAGTGTACTTCAATATTTGATAGCTATCAATTTATTGTAGACCAAGTTGTAGTTGTTCATAGCCCTGAAGGCAACCGTAATACAATGAAATATTTTGAACACGTTTTCAGTTTCGTCGAGTTCTCAATGTTTTTTTATGTAAAAAAATAACATTTTATTTTATGAACATATAAGCTTTTAAAACACCGACAAACTTTGCGCAGTAGTTTGCTATAACTCTAATAATGAAAAATTTGTTAAATGAAATTAAATGACGTCTTTCTACATTTTTAAATGAAATACAATTTTAAATACAAAAATAGTTAAACAAAATATAACATTAGAAACAAAAACACAATAAAACGTTAATTATAAATATTGAAATACATTTATCGTTACATATTATTTAAAAAGTATAAATGAAGTTGGAAACTGTGCAGACCGGCTATCAAGGATACAAAAAAATCTTTCATCTGTACTCGCCAGTGAGGAATCAAAATTTTTTAAAAAAATTACAGGTAAGATATTAAAAACATATACTTATATTATATTTTTCTATTTCTAAGAAGTAATTTTTGAAATTTATTTAAATACTTGGTTTCAGATAATATAACACAAGCGAAGCCAAGCTTATCTCACTCAAAAGATACTTTAAGTCCAGAAACCTCAAAAGGAAATCAAAGTACCAGTAAGTAAAATGATTTTAAGGGGGTCCGAAAGTCAATAAAAAATTCAACTTTCAAGCCATAAAATAGTAGACAAAAAAATAATTAGTTGATTTTGAGACATTATTCAAATGCCATTTTGTGAGATATTTCTAAATAAACTTTAAACTTTGTAAAATGATAGATAAAGACATAACGAAGGGCAACTAACTCCTGGTTTTTCGTAATTTTTTTTATTAATCGTTATAAGTAAATTAATTATTTTTTCGTCTGCTATTTTATGGCATGAAATTTTAATTTTTTATTGAGTTTCGGACCACCTTAACGAGTTTTTTAGATGCCATTGGGTGTATATTCGATAAACAACAGTATTAAAATTGGAAAGCAACGTTTTATAATTATCAAGCGATTAATCGATTAAATAATGACTTTTGTACTTAAAAATATGATAGCCCAAACTAAAAGACTAAAACTTTTTAGAGCCGAAAGAACGTACTGAAGTTGTCACGGAAGAGATAAATAACGAAAATGAAAATTCTCCGCAAACCCATCATCGTAGTGCTTTAAAAATCAATAGTGATTAACAGAATTTTCATTACTTTTGAAAGTTTTAGTTAAGTTTATTTAAAAATTTTGAAATATTGCATGGAAATTAATCGCCTTTTCACAAAAAAATAAAAATTAAATATAAAAATTTTTTTAGCTGTAGATAATTTTGTACCAGAGAATTATGTTCATTTATCACCAGATGAGAAATTAAATGTTATTGGATGTAAGTACATAACTGATAAAAATGTCAAAATATTTAAACCTGTAAAATATAATAAAACTATCTATAAAATTTTTAGTATTGCAACATCAGTCAATAGCCAATCAAGCTAAGTTATCTGTAAGATTGGATATGATTGAAGGCGCAAAGAAAAAAAAATGATGACAGTGCCTTAAGTCATGCAGAGATAGAGATATTTGAGAAATATTTACCAATAACAGATCCTGACGGTTTTAAATTATTCGACAATGATTTGTGGCACCCTCGGAGTTGCCGCCACGACAAGTGCGCACGCTCCTGCCGACAGGCGAGCGGCAGCACAATCGGCGCAAGCAGCGACTGGACCGAGAGCGTTCTTCTAGCCTCGGCTACGGAGCCTCTCGAGCTGCACGCACAGGACTGCACGCAACAGCTCGCTGCAACGCCACAGCTCTGGCGCATCGCCTTCAAGATTAAAAACTGTCCTTACGGCAAACTCAGCCCATTGCATTTCTGTACATATTTGTAAATAGTAATATAGTGTAAATATAGTGCTGTGAAATCAAGGTGTGTAAAACCCCTTTTTTCTCTCCTGCCATCGTCCGCCTCGCTCCTGTCCTCGGCGCAAACAGCACTGCACCTGCTGGGGCGATTCCCAATGCGCCCTGGCAACCCGCGGCTTAGCCCGCACAGATTTGCGTGACAACGAGGCATCTCGACAAGATTTTGTAAGTTCAAACAATGCTGTATAATGTTTTATGCTTATGTATTCACTCAGATTTAACTTTATATGTTTCTTAAGTTATTTATAACATGAACACAACTACACATTTTAGTGGAACTACCTTCAACCTCGCATAAGTAACACGAATTGGAAAGAAACTGTTTGTAATGTTTTGAAAAAAGTTATGACTGATTCGCTGCAGTGTTTCTACAGTGGTAAGGGGCAGAAAGGAAAATTAGCCTTTGATGAAACTTATTTTTTCAAAATAATAGAAGGTAATTTCCATTCATAGTAACATTTTATATTCTTATTCAATTGTAATCAAATTTTCTGAAGATTTATATAACGTTTTTTAGTTGCAACAACTAGATATCCTCCAGATTCACATAACAGAGCAAAATTAAAAGTTCTCAGTACTTACATTAGTGATTATTTAAAACACGCTAAAGATCGTTTAGGTAATAAAGGTAATTTCAAATCTAATCTACTTTAACTTGATGATATTTTACAGATAAATATTTAAAGAATATTAATAATTACAGAAAAAGAAAACGAAACCGCAAAAAATGGCAAAGGGAAGAAAAGTAACAAAGAAAAGGGGAAAAGTTTGCTGAAAAAGAAGATAGACAAAAATACTGCCTTATCACTTTTAAGTAATAAGATGAATGAGCCCGAGTTTTCAGATGACTCCACTTAAAGTTAATCATGAATATGAAAAAATAATACATTTAATTATTTTTTAATCGCTAAACAATTTCCTCTTATTCTAAGTTATTTATTACATAGTAAATGCGACTTTTTCAATAAAAAGTTTAAAATGTGTTACTGATTACAAAAGTTTACGAAACTTTATAAAAGTTATAAAAAAATTCTTAATTTATCAAAGTTTTTAGATTTAAAATCAGTAGTTATAAATACAATAAGTCACCGATAAGGTATTAGCGACATCTAGCGTTCTTTTAAGTATGCAATATAGTGAGTATACATAAATTATGTAAAAAAAAACGATTAAAGGAATGATCTCTGTAAGTAAGTTGGTGACTTAAACGAAACTGTACTTGTAAATGTTAAAAAGTTTATTAAGAGAATAGGTATATTATGACGCTCTATGCGATATCTTCAATTATAATAGCAAGCTAGTAAGCAGATATTTTGTAACATTGAATGTAACTTAAGTTTAAGCATCAATGATTAATATTCTTTCGGCGATTTATTATTGTATAATCGCTTTTAAAATTAATAAATATCCTCTTACATCTTTGAAAAAATGAACATTTAACTTGTGTACCAAGTCATTCGATAAATAAAAGTATAATGATTGATTAAAAAATTTTTTTTTCATATATATATATATATATAGACGTCATAAAAACGTCCTTTTGTCGTCATTATAACGTTTTATGGACGTATATACTAGGTTGGAAAAACGTCTTTAAGACGTCTTTATAACGTCTACAGTTATTCGTTTTCTAGAGCTTCTATTAATAAAATACTTTTAAATGACGTTAATAAGACGTTTTTGGAACGTTACTTTCGGATATAAAAATGTCTTAAAAACGTTATTCACTGTTATGGAGACGTATTAAAGACGTTTTTTTAACGTTTAAAGAACGTCTTTAAAGGCTTCTATAAAAGACTTTTTGGAAAAATTCCGCGGCCAAAATGACGTTTAAAAGACGTTTTTATAAAGTCCTTTTGGACATTGAAAAAATACGTTATGTCGTCTTTTTTAAGACGTCTTAATGACGTCTTAATAACGTTTTGTCTTATCAGGGTAATTACAAAACATCCTAATCAAAAGCTTGTGA
This sequence comes from Gastracanthus pulcherrimus, assembly GCA_949152435.1. NCBI lineage: Eukaryota > Metazoa > Arthropoda > Insecta > Hymenoptera > Pteromalidae > Gastracanthus > Gastracanthus pulcherrimus. The sequence goes on from OX424576.1 coordinate 97,165,338, forward strand.
GTCCAAGTGATTTGCTGAACTATCGCAATATTCTCGAAACAAACATTTGGTTGAAATGCAGCCTTATGCTCGAGAGAACAAAGGTTATAGGTACATGCTTACAATCATAGATGTATTTTCCAAGTATGCTTGGGCCGTTCCAGTGAAACGGAAAACTGGAGCAGAAGTTGCAACAGCTATGAAATCCATACTGCGTCAAGGTCGAGTGCCAAAAAATTTACATACTGATAGAGGTAAAGAGTTTTATAATACGACTTTTCAAAACCAAATGAAACACTACAAGATAAATCTCTACTCAACGTACTCCAATCTTAAAGCATCAATATGTGAACGCTTCAATCGAACCCTCAAAAATAAGATGTGGGTGAAGTTTAGCCTTCAAGGAAACTACAAATGGCTTGATATCTTACCTGGATTGTTGGATTCTTATAACGATAGAAAACATCGAACTACTGTCATGAATCCTAACGATGTCACTGCAACCAATCAAACTCAAGTTTTAAAACGTTTCAATCAAAAGAATATATTGGTAAGAAGGACTAAGTTTATAATCGGTGACAAAGTACGAGTGAGTAAGGCTAAGCAAGTGTTTGAGAAAGGTTACACACCCAACTGGTCTACAGAGATATTCACAGTCAGTCGAATAGCTAGAACGAATCCTGTAACGTATCATTTAAAAGACCATAGAGATGAACCTATCGCTGGTGGGTTTTACGAACAGGAACTCTTGAAAGCTAAATATCCAGATATATACCTAGTGGAAAAAGTACTTAAAAACGAGGGAAAGAAGTATATGTTAAGTGGTTAGGATTTGATAATTCACATAATAGTTGGATTGAAAAGTTTTAACTCCTGAAAAGAATTTTTTTTATAAGGAAGGAGAGAGCCCCACCTTTGCTCTCTATCTGTGAGGTACTTCCTAATAATCGTCTCTTGTGAGCCTCTTACTTTGAACGAATTCAAAGTCAAAAAGCACACCCGTGACTCATATAACCCTCCATAGGATAGGAAATGGATAATTTTTGTTAATTTAATTAATAAATTTACTAAAAGAAAAATATTTTTACCATTTCATGTTTATTAATAAATTAAAAAACAATTTTATAATATATAAAAAATTTTTTTTTACATTATATTTATTCAATTTTTAAAAGAATATAGTAATACTTATATATATATATATATATATATATATATATATATATATATATATATATATATATATATATATATATACATTTATAATATATTATTGTAAAAAAATTTATAATATATTGAAAATTTTTGTTTACATTTTATTTATTCAATATTTAAAAGTTAAACTATATATATATATATATATATATATATATATATATATATATATATATATATATATATATATATATATATATATATATATATATATAGTTTAACTTTTAAATATTGAATAAATAAAATGTAAACAAAAATTTTCAATATATTATAAATTTTTTTACAATAATATATTATAAATGTATATATATATATATATATATATATATATATATATATATATATATATATATATATATATATATACTTATATTCTCATAAAAACTTTGAATATTGAATTTTTCATACCTACAATGCTTCAGATTTTCAATATAAAAATTTTCAATATATTATAAATTTTTTTACAATAATATATTATAAATGTATATATATATATATATATATATATATATATATATATATATATATATATATATATATATATATATATATATATATATTATTACTTATATTCTCATAAAAACTTTGAATATTGAATTTTTCATACCTACAATGCTTCAGATTGATTTATACAATATAATAATTGATTGTTTTACTCAGTTATAACATTGTATACCACAATACACTTATTAAAACTTATAGAATTTATATTAACTGAAAAAAATTTCACTTTCCGTTGCATTGGCCACTCGGCCCAAATGTACTAAAAACACAGATCTTTAAAACTAAAAGAGCTAGACATCTGAAGTTTGGTGTATATGTCTAAAGTGTATGAAGAAGAAAGAAAAAAATAGTTTTAAAGTCTTTCATAAAAATTTTCTCCTATCGAGTCTAAATACTTTGAATATTGAATTTTCCTTACCCATACTGCTTCAGATTGATTTATACAATGTAATAATTGAAAAAAAGCTGATTGTTTTACACATTTATAACATTATATACCTCAATACACTTATTAAAACTTATACAATTTATTTTAACTGGAAAATTTCACTTTCCGTTGAATTGGCCACTCGGTCTAAGGGTACTAAAAACACAGATCTTTAAAACTAAAAGAGCTAAGCATTTGAAATTTGGTGTATAGGTCTAAAGTGTATGAAGCAGAAAGAAAAAAAAAGTTTTAAAGTCTCTCATCAAAATTTTCTCCTATCAAGTCAAAATACTTTGAATATTGAATTTTTCATACCAATAATGTTTCAGATTGATTTATACAATGTAATAATTGGAAAAAATTGATTGTTTTACTCAGTTATAACATTATATACCTCAATACACTTATTAAAACTTATACAATTTATTTTAACTGGAAAATTTCACTTTCCGTTGAATTGGCCACTCGGTCTAAGTGTACTAAAAACACAGATCTTTAAAACTAAAAGAGCTAGACATCTGAAATTTGGTGTATACGTCTAAAGTGTATGAAGAAGAAAGAAAAAAAAGGAGAGAGGTTAGGCCGCGCCTTTCATCCACAGCCCGCGCAATGGGTCGTGCTACGGATTTTACTCTGGGCTACATTGAAAGACTCATGTACGTTGTGAACGGCCACGAAATCTGCAGCGCTGTTTACGAGCACGCGTGGCCGCTCGACGCTGGCACAGTGTCGTGAGACAAAGCGCACGGAGCGCCACCCTTTGAGCAGACGTTTTCTCTCCACGCGTAGCCGTTGTTTACTTGCACGGTGCGTTATACTGTATCATTGCGGCTTGTGTGCGCATTATAGGTTTTTAATGTCACAATTTGTATTTTTTTCTGATAATTCCAGTTAACCTAACCTAAAATAATAATATTTTGTTTTCAAAAGGAAATATGGAAGATACCATCCAGATGGTACTTCCAAAATTGGTAATATTTGTAGCATCAAATTCTATTTAAACGATTTTTTTCGATATATTCTATGCTAGTATTTTTTCAACCTATTTTCAAACCTATTTCAAACGTTTCAAAAACGGTCTTACAACATCTTATGTGAAACGAATCTGCGGACATTGAGACGTTTTACCAGCGTTTTTCAGACGTATCCGAAACTTTGCTTTTCAACGTTTGAAGGTTTGAACTCTAACGTTTTTAAAACGTTCAAAAAACGTTATGTGTTATCAGGGATTCTATTCAATATAAAATATTTTTGCTCCTTTTAAAATTCTATAAATTTATAAAATATTTGAAAATGTGTTTCATACTACTTTAAACTACATTTTTTTATCAATAATTTAAAAAAAAAATCTTAATGTTTTTTTACGTGTAAACGTTTCACTAACCAACTTAAAAATGATAACCATTTAAAAAACTTATTTCAATTTTGTTTCATTAAAAAACTTTTATTAATAAGTATTTATTTAACTCTTAATCGGGTCTTTTTCGAGCCACATATCATTTTTTGCTTCAATTTTAGCAACATGAATTCATAGAATGTTTAATGAAATAACTTACTGTTTTCTGTTAATTAAGGGGTAACACCAGTATAAATTTTCAAAAAATCGATTTTTTTGGCTTAAACGATACTTTGGACCCTTAAAAATTATATCCAATTGGTTTTATACAGAAATAAAATTTGTAAGAGGTCCAATTCTCGATTTTGCCGCAGCGCCTCGGAGCGCGCCGTGACGGCTGAATCAGCCACCACGGCGCGCTCTGATTTATCGACTATGTAGTGATCCTACCTGTCCAAATTCTATTGCTTATGGTCATTGTGGTTCCTCAGAAGTCCACCAGGGTGTACTAACACTGAATAGAAGTGTGTGTGTGTCTGTGTGAACTAGTACAGCTGCCAAGCGACGCCGTGCAGCCGCTTTATTTTCTGTCCGTACATTTTCGTTGAAATCTTAATAACATGTTTTGTTATTGTAAAAGTTTTCGAATAAACAATATGAGTTCGAGAAAAGTCGTGTATTGTGACAAAAAAACCGGCCAAGGAGGAAGGAGTAGTGCAAAAAGACTGAGAATATCAAACCGATGGCCGTGAAACCGTTACGAGCTGGAGAAGCCAAGCCTGGAGAACGATAGTACATCGGCTAAAAAATTATCAGATGTAAACTTCGATGATTTTGAAGTAAATGAAGGTTTCGGTTACCGAATTCTGAATTTTGTAGCAGTGTTCTCCGCGATATCGTAAGCTCTTGTATGTAAAAAATGCAAATCCGATGTAACGTACACCGAAACTGGAAAGCGAGGGTTGGGTTTCAAAATTGTGATTTCCTGTAAAAGCTGTGATCAGATTACTATTCCTAGCTGTCCATTTATTGAGAAAGGATATGATATTAATCGCAGAATTGTTCTTGCCATGCGATTACTAGGAATAGGATTGAATGGCATTATAAATTTTTTCAATCGTTTTACGATACAGTTGTTAAGAAAATTGCCATTGAAGCAGAAGCTGTTTATAAGCTCAGTATGAAAACTGCAGCTAAAAAAGAACGAGAAAAAACTGACGATCCAAATGGCATTACTGTATCTGGTGGTGATTCGTGGAGGAAGAGTGGTTTTTCATCTCTTTACGGGTTTGTTTCACTTATCGGCTGGTATACTGGCAAAGTAGTCGATGTTTTGGTGAAATCTAAATATTGCAAAACTTGCGAATTTTGGAAAACCAAAACTGACACCATCGAGTTCAAGGAGTGGAGCCAAACTCACAAGGATGATTGCCAAGCGAACCACGTCGGCTTCGCAGGAAAGATGGGAGTGGACGCCGTCATCGAAATGTCCCAGCGCTCAGAATCTTTGCACAATTTGAAGTACGCTAATTACGTGGGCGACGGAGATTCAAAAACCTTCAAAGGAGAAGATTTTGTACATAAACCACCTCTCTCTGAAGAAGTTTATAAAGCGATTTCGCCAATTTATAAAGAGTTAAGCAGTGACGATCTACTTACGCGTTGCTTAGGCGGCTTCACACAAAATAGCAACGAAAGTTTCAATGCGACTGTCTGGTCTATGGCTCCAAAATCTTTCTCTAGTGGCAAACACGTGCTCGATACCGCAGTATATATTGCTGTAGGTATCTACAATGATGGCCTTTCAAGTGTCATGAAGCTGATGCAACACTTGGGCTTGACAATCGGACCGAACTGCTATAATTTCTGCTTGGAGGCGGACGCGCGTCACATCAAGTTTTCCGAGAGATCCCTAACAGACAATCCCAGAGAGGCTCGGATGTTCTTAAAATCAGCTAGGAAGGAAGAGGAGGAGTCAGACATTAATAGATATGGCCTATACAAAAATTTCAAGGATTTAAATGCTCCGAAAACTTTAAACGCGTTTTTCTCGAAACGGGTTTTTTCAAACTGGGCGCACTCATAGCTTCAACACCATTGCATGGATCGACTTGCAATTTTTACAGTAGCTTCAAAAAATATATTCTCCATCGAAGTACGTAGCTGTTTTTTGATATTTTGAAAATTACTTGTTTTATTAACAATTTACTACTCTTTTTTTAGTCGAAAATTCATACGTTTTGTTCAGAAGTGCACAGTTTCTACAAAAATTAGAATAAAAAAAATCTATGTACTTTGATAGCTATTAGTACGTAGGTTCAGAAAATTTTTGGATTTTTGTTCCAGCTCTCACGGTTTTCGAGGAATTGGTGCGCCCGCGGAGCACCTTCAAAAAAATCTTTTTCTGCAGATCTGCTGTAGCGCCGCCATTTTGTACAAAAATTATAATAAAAAATTTTTTTTTCATACATCAATATGTGTTAAATGAACCATCTAAATATGAATACTATTCCTTTTCCCATAATCTCAGAATAAATTGTCAAAATTAGGCCTTTTTTTCGGCCTCTAGAGTGGTGTTATCCCTTAACTAAGTAGATGTTGAAATTCTATATATTTCCTATGCAACAAAACCAAATCTAATATACGCGGAATACTTAAGCATTCCGCGTAAGATAAATAAACTCTATTATGGCTGTAAAAAAATGTATGTGTATCGGGTTGCGCACTGTGACCGAGGCTGCGACACTTCGCAGCGGGGCGCCTCAACACGTCGCCTGGTCGCCTCAGATTCTTGTGGAGGGCCTGGGCACTTGGGGCCAATCATAGTGTACGTGCATGTAAAAAAGGAACCATTGTTTTATGTTTACGTATGATGTGTTTCTATGCGTTTTCTATAACTCGCTGGCCGCTCTGGCAGTCAGTCTCCGACCGTATTTGCTAGAGATCAGACTTGCATCTTTGCTTGTGCTACTCAGAATAAAGTCTAAAGTAAATTGAAAAATTCTGAGTTTATTTCATTCTTTTACCCCATATCCAACACTAGTATTAAAAAATACTCTTTTCAAATTGCAAGGTTGATTTATCTACTTTTGTAAAGTAAACATTAAAAAGTTTCTATTTTAGAAAAAAATTATTTCGATGGGTCCTAATAAGATATACATATCTTTTTCGGGATGATTTTTCACACTAACTTTTAGGTCATAAAACTATTATAAATTATTAAGGAAGTTGTATGCGTAGATATATGTCATAAAAGCAAATATTTTTTACTACAATTTAATCTCACATTATGATATTAAAGTCAATATATTATGAAATGTGGGTTTTTGGCGAACTAAAGAAATTTTTTATATCGATATTCCGTTATTGTAAAATTAGATATCGCCAAATTAAGACTTTAAAAAAGAAAAAGTTCACGAAACAGTAGACATGTGTATTTGTTATCAGATTTTAATTTTGACGGTCTCATTTTGTTCCTTGAAAGATTTGAGGGGGACTTATCTATATAAAAATGAAATAATATCGAAGAACCTGCAAAGTTGTAGCCTATTGTTTATCAGTCAATACACGTATTTTTGTAAGGTTGAATGTGTACAAGTATAATTTATAGGCTGTAACTTTGCAAGTTCTTCGATATTATTTCATTTTTATATCGGTAAGTCCCCCTCAAATCTTTCAAGGAACAAAATGAGACCGTCAAAATTAAAATCTGATAACAAATACAAATGTCTACTGTTTTGTGAACTTTTTCTTTTTTAAAGACTAAATTTGACGATATCTAATTTTACAATAACGGATTTTTGATAAAAAAAATGTTCACACTGACAAAAACCCATTATTTCATAATATATTGACTTTAATATCATTATATGAGATTAAATTGTAATAGTAAAAAAGGTTTGTTTTTTATAACATATCCAGGCATACAACCTCCTTAATAATAATTAATTTACATTTTTATGATATCAAACGTAAGATATTAATTCATATTTTAACATTTCTTTGATACCAAAAACAGGGGGCAAAACAATATAAAAAAAGATAAGTCGTATTTTCTAATCGGACCTCGCGAGATACATTTGTCTTATTTTACGTTACATCGATTTTATTTACTCTAGTAAATGAGCATTTTACTCTTGATAAAAAGTATACATAAAGCGTCGGATAGGTATTGTACCTGTAATTTACAAAATTTCTAACCTAAAATCAAATCGCGCATTCAATATAAGTGCTCCTGCAAATGTACCCTCCACCGTGCAAGTAAAAGCATGCCACGCATGCTCGCTCGTTGTAACTTTCGAGCGTGACGTTTGGAACCTCGCAGCGTGCGAGCGTATATCACTTGGCCTCGTACCCACCTAGCATAGCTACTTCAGTTACACACTGGAAAGAACTTCCGTAACATGGGCTGAATATTCAGTAAGATATTTTTGACAGTGTACGTGTATGCATGTGACCCTGCAGGCGTGCCTGCACATAATATGGTGGCTAACCCCTTTCGAAAAATATCTGCATGTGAACCAGTATGCGAACCTGCATGTGAACTCTACTGAAAATGATCGTGATTTATCACATTATAATCGCATGATATTATGAAACAAAAATCGTATGTATAAATTAGAATGGATTCATTTCAAAACCTCATAATTTTGCTCCTACGCGACATAAGATATTACCATTACCAATACTATATTTATTGGGAAAGTGTTGCGGCGTGCACGTTTCTAGGTGATAGAAACAACAACATTTGTTTTTTTACGGTAATTCGACGCATTATGACATATACTAAAACTATTATGATTTACTTTTTCGATAAATTTTTCTTATTTTTATTTTTCGTACTACAAACCAATTTTTAAAAATATTCTCTTAGTGATTTTTAAAATATTGGGTTGTTCTCTGAAAAATAAAGATAAAAAAATTTGTTAACGAAAAAGTTAACGTTAAAAGTTTATAACGTACACACCACCATGATGTTCATAATTTAAATACGCGAGATAACCGCGCCAAGGCTGCGGCAGGCCTGCAGGTGAGAGGAGCCGAGATTTAACGAGCCGAGCCGAGGGTAGCCGCGGCGCGAGCTTAGCTGCGAAAAAGCGGCAGATTATTCAAGGCTGTCCCCGCGTACGCCAGGCTTTCGAGACGCCACGGGCAAGCGAGGTTGGGGTTTGCCGCGCGCCTCGTGGCCGACCACGAGTGTGTATGAGTGTGTGTAGCGTGTGCAGAGTGCGGGAGCGCAAGAGAGTGTGTTCTGAGAGGCTGCACGCACGGCGTTCAAGAGAAAGGATGCGTGCCAGCCGGCGGCCTTAGGGGATAAGGAAAAATATTTTTACATAACACTTTAATACATTATTTTTTATCAATAGAAAAAAATGTATCTATGGCTTGGACTGGAATTACATCTACTTTATTACCCAAAGGTATGACAAGTCATATAACATTTCGATTATCATTAGATTCACATATCATAGATAGTGCATTTTTAAAATCAGATTCTGAAAAGAAGTTGATCTTATAATTTGGGACGAAGCATCGATGATTCCCAAAAAAACTTTCAAAATTATTGATAAAACATTAAAATATGTATGTGGAAAAATGTCTGAAACTCTACAAAAATGTTGGTATGTGTACCCAGAGTAAGTGAAAAAAAATTCCAGACCCTATGGTGATAAAACTGTATATATGACTTTTGGAAATTATGCTGATAGTGTACCAAAGCAAATAGATGTTAAAATAAAGGATAGAAAAATAAACAGAGTCGAGAGCTGTAAATACTTAGGAGTGTGTTTCGACTATAATTTAAAGTGGGATAGGCATATACAATATATCATTAATAGAACAAAATATCTTGTTTATATTTTTTATAAAATTTCAAAATCAATGCCAACAGTAACATTGAGAATGGTATACTATGCTTTTTTTCATAGTATAATAAATTATGGAATTATAGCTTGGGGAGTGATGTACCAAAATAATCTAATTTTATTGCAAAATCTACAGAATAAAATTCTGAAAATAGTGAATAAGAATACTTTTGTAATACAAGATAATCCAATGAATCTTAAGTATTTACTTTTGAAGCACTAAGATACCACTACTGTAGTCTCAAGATTAAATACCTCAATTCTAAAAGTATTACGAGGAAAGAAACCTAGTTATACCAAGTAACAAGAAAAAAGTCAGTAATAAGAATAGTTATACGAAAGCTATTGTAACTTTTAATAGTCTTCCAAATGATCTAAAAACCTTCGTTATTGATAAAGTATCCCATATTAACAAGCTAAAAAGCTGGATAAAATCTAACTTTTATATATAAAATAATTAAAACCACTGTTGCGTTATTGTGTTACTCTGTTTTACTTATACACTAAGAAATGATTTAAGAAATGATATGGTCATAAACAAGACCTGTAGTATTAAGTTATTAGTTTCTAAGTTTATTTCTGAAGTATATCTATATATTGTTATTTTTTTTTATATTTTTTATATATGTCTTTTTGATACCGGATCTGCGAATAGGTAACCCGTTTACCTCTGTAGAATTTATAGATATGTATATTTCTGTAAATTTTTCTGGTCCTTAAATAAATAAATAAATAAATAAATAAATAAATAAATGAATGAATGAATGAATGAATGAATGAATGAATGAATGAATGAATGAATGAATGAATGAATGAAGGAAGGAAGGAAGGAAGGAAGGGAGGGAGGGAGGGAGGGAGGGAGGGAGGGAGGGAGGGAGGGAGGGAGGGAGGGAGTGAAGGAAGGAAGGAAGGAAGGAAGGAAGGAAGGAAGGAAGGAAGGAAGGAAGGAATGAATAAATGAATGAATGAATGAATGAATGAATGAATGAATGAATGAATGAATGAATGAATGAATGAATAAATAAATAAATGGTGTTATATGTCAAGGGTAATTATAGGTTGAAAAATTAGTTTTTCTTAATATTTTGAGATTTTGCCAACATTGTTTGATTTTTAACTAAAAAATTAGGGACTTTCGAGATAAAAATGTAGGAACATTTTTGGATCAAAATAAGTTAAAAAATATAAAAAAAATTTATTAGACCCTTTTGTGATATTTTGTGATCTTATGCGTTGTGATATATTGTGATATTAAGATTCTAGAAAACGCCACAATTTTTTTCAAAATAAAAAATCTTAAAATATAGTTTTTCATATTTCCTTCAATTCTAAACTAGTTAAATATATGGTCTCAAGCTTAATATAATTTTTGCGGAATTTTTAAATAACGCACTTTATTCGGTATTTGTTCTTTATAAATCCATGCATTGTTATGTAATATTCAAATTCTAGCTGATCGTCATCACCTTTCTCAAAGAGAAAACCTTAAAATTTAATATTTCATGTCAGCTTTCATTCTAGACCTTGTACATAATGATCTCAAGCTGAATATTCTCAAGCTAAATTCCTGCAGGTATTAAATCGTGACTTTATTACAGTTACACAATGGAAATAAAAAAGTGCGCTATTTAAAAATTCTGCAAAAATTATATTTAGCTTGATACCATATTCTAACTAGCCTAGAATTATATATTTTAAAATTTTTTATTTTTAAAAAAATTGTGGCGTTTTTATAAAATCTTAATATCACAATATATCACAATGCATGAGATCACAAAATATCATAATAGGGTCCAATAATTTTTTTTTATATTTCTGAACTTATTTTGATCAAAACATGTTCCTACTTTTTTTTTCGAAAGTCCCTAATTTTTGAGTTAAAAATCAAACAATGTTGGCAAAATCTCAAAATATTAAAAAAACTAATTTTTCAACTTTTAATTGACCTTGACATACGAGGTCTGTCCCAAAAGTATCCGACCTACGTTCATATCTTCGCGCGGAGAGACTCAGGCGACCTCTGGAGGGTACGAACGTCACCAGCAACTCCTAACCTTCTCGTCAGTAGCCTGAGATACCGATGAAACGCCTTAGTTCCCGCGCAGCGTGTATTTGTTTACAACGACTTTTTTGCGTTCGTCGCAATTTGCTGATTGCTAAAAATGGCAGAACGAACCGAACAGCGAATTTGCATAAAATTTTGCTTTAATCTCGGTAAAAGTTGTGCGGAATATAAAATCGAATTTTAGCTGTATCAGGAGTAAAATTAATCTTTTTACTAAATTTTCCACGGTAAAGTTGTAGATCTCGAAATAATAGATCTTTTTTTGCATTTAACACTTTTTACAGAAACGTCACTAAAACCGAGTTCATTGGAGAAAAACGAAAAATCAAGCATAAAATAGGGATAAAAATTCATTTTTTAACTAATTTTTTATAATATAAATTTGTATTGTAAAAAGTAATAACTTACACTATAAATAATTATCCTATACCACGAATATTTTTTTTTTACTTTTTAATATGTCAAACCAATAGGGATCAATAAATATGATAGGCAAGCAAGAAGCGCGAGCGTCGGCGGCAGTCCCGTATATGCAAAAAGCGTAGCTACGTTTTTTGCATACCGTGCATTGTAAGCGATGCAATGCGCGTAGGCATTTCAGAGTGAGCTTGCAGTGGCGAGCTAGTTATACTCGTACTTAGAATTACATTAAATACAAGAGAATCATTATCATTATCAAGGAATGAAATCAAAGAATTGCCAGCACTCAGAACCTTGTCATAATCAGCAACGAGAATAACGTCTATCCGTGTGTGAGACTCACGAGTGTAATGAATCGGATCATGTTCAATTATTTTAAGTGATTGGTCATTTGATAACCGTCTCACAAATTGACCCTTCTGTATACTACAAATTAAATATTCTGAGATAGCAGGAACAGCTATCTGTGCATTATTAGAATGAGCAAGAACCTTAGCCTTAAGGGGTCACTCTACGATCTCAGCAATAATTATCAATAATTTTTTTATCATAGAAAAATTTATTTAAAATATTTATACATAAAAGAAGAGGTTTCACACTTATAAAATATATTTTTATTTTTGTTTTGTATGTAAAATCTGGCTGGTCCGGCTGCATGAAGTTGACCCTACTACAATCTGGTTGACGTGATATCTCCACTTTGAAGAACCTAAAAGCAAAAAAGTGGACGGGTTATTAAAAAATAAGCTTTTTGCTATAGCCGGTAGCTCAATAAACAAAATTTTATGAAAAATAACAAAATGGCGGGCATTTGAAATTTTCGACTTTTTTTGCAATTGCCATTTTGTTATTTTTCATAAAATTTTATTTATTGAGCTACCGGCTATAGCAAAAAGCTTATTTTTTAATAACCCGTCCACTTTTTTGCTTTTAGGTTCTTCAAAGTGGAGATATCACGTCAACCAGATTGTAGTAGGGTCAACTTCATGCAGCCGGACCAGCCAGATTTTACATACAAAACAAAAATAAAAATATATTTTATAAGTGTGAAACCTCTTCTTTTATGTATAAATATTTTAAATAAATTTTTCTATGATAAAAAAATTATTGATAATTATTGCTGAGATCGTAGAGTGACCCCTTAAATAATAAAATTAATTGCTAAACCGTAAACCTTAAACCCAACTACCACAAGCCAAGACATATTTGCAATAATAAAAAGTTTAGGGAATCGACTTTTATTTGAACTTGAATTATGATTGCAAATTATTAGTCACTTCAAGAGACGCTTTTTTGTGTGGCTAACAAAACAAACTGTTGACAGAATTTAAAAAATCGTCTTCTACTTTAAAAAACTATTTTTTATTTGATTTATGAAAATACTTAAGAAATTACGTTTTTTAATAATTACTGATGGATAAAATGAAATAAGAAGACAAAAATTAAAAAATAATCAACAGTTTATGTATTACGTATACTAAAGTATATTTTCTGAAAGTATCAAGAATATTCATGAAAGCCTCATGCGTAAGCCAATTTTTAAATTTGGAAAAATTAGTTATGAGAAAAACACGTTTAAAGTTTCCATTTTGTATGTTACCTAATGTAAATTATTTTACTTAAATACGTATAATATTGTTCAAACATCGAGTTTAGATATCTAATAGATTTTAAGACATTTTTACAAAGATTAAGAAAACTCAATAAAAGAACATTTGATACTTTGGCCAATAAACATACCAGAGTCCTAACTTTTGGAGGTATGAGTGGTCAATTGACCTTAAAATACAATTTTTTACTATAATTTGTTCACTCATAATGACATAAAAGTTAATATATAATGAAACGAGGGTACTCCATGTGACTAAAAATTTTTTTTATCGAAATTCCACTATTATTTAATTAGATATCGTCAATTAGAAACAAAGTTGATAAAATCGAAATGTAACTTTTCAGATTTCGATTATTTGTCATTTTTTATATTGGTACCCCCTGGCCCCTGGAATTGTTCAAGGATTAAAATGTAAGACGCGATGCATTATATGAATAGAGATAGAACAGCTAGCAGCCAAAAAGAGATGCGAACAAGCGAATATTAAAAATGATAAATATGCAGTAGGAGATATTGTTTTTATAAAGTTAAACCCAATTGCGACAGGGGAGTCTACGGAACTTCAACCTAAATATAAGGGACCCTGCTGAAAATGCCCGATTCAAAAGTATTAAAAAAAATGAATCCGTTCAGATCCGAATTCTTGGTTCGTCATTTACGCATTGGAAATGATTTAAAATAAAAAGGAGAATTGCGCTGCGGGTGGTCTCGTGCTCGAGATGGAAGCGGGTGATATGAATAACAGTGCAGGCACAATGAATAAATAAGCGCGAGCAAATAAGTTTAAGATGAAGTTTATTGTATATAAGCAGTACAAAGTTAAGTATAAGGGCGTGTCCCTTTTACAAATGAAATGTCAAATGACAAACTGGTGCGTACGTGCTTACGGCTCAAAGTTCGAATGCAGAAGGCTTTATGCTGAAGGGAGAAAGTGTGAGGGTAAATGGCAAGGGGCCATGGGGGGTTATGGCTTTTGTAACCTCGCGGGGATCGCCTGCTTAGCCTAAATTAGGAATTAATTATGCGTACTTGAGGAGGGGGCGACAAAGGTATAGAGTCGCGGAAGGGAATTCGGGAAATAGTGGGCTGGATGAATGTGTCATTGTGGAGCATGAGGTAGACAAGGTAGAATACTCGTTATATAGCGTAGGTCGATAAGTAGAATTCAGTATGATAAGATGCATATAGCTTGACGACGAGAAGGTGTATGCTAGGCGATGATCTAGACGTAACAACAGATTCGATTAAAGTTTAATTCGTTCTAATCATTTTCAGTCGGGCGTTTTCAGCAGGGAACCGTTTGTAATTACGAAGATATTGCCATCAGCCACTTACAGTGCTCAACACATAAGCGCGAAAGGTGAATCGTGGGTAGCTACAACAGCTCACGTTAGTCAACTTAAATTGTGGCGTAGTTTAATGGATGAAGATATTAGCAACCGCAAAAATGACGATTGCTCCGAGATCGATTTATAAACGATTTTATTAGCGAAAGTCAGAGCGTAAATGAAAGCGTAATTATTGATCAGGATGTTGTACAACCAGCTACGTTAGTTAGTAAGCCTGAATACGAGCAACTTGTTCATATTGTATTTTATTCCATATATTCATTTTATATTTTATTCTAAAGTAAAGTGTGTTTGTAACTACAGTGTGTTCGGTTGTAAGTACGAATGTGAGTAATAGTCAGAGTTAGGTTGGTAGCACGAAGCGAGTGCGCACGGGATCGCACGAACAAAGCAGAACCATTCGAGAGATCGCGAAAGGCAGTCGTGCCGAAAAAGAGAGCGTTTGAATTGACGAGTGCGTTGAGGCATTTGTGCCGTTAGTTAAATTCATTAACAAAGGGCAAAGATAGGACATAGCCTAGGGCTAATTAATACTTTTGGAAGAAAAAGAAACAAAGGGCAAACGTGCCGTAACATAGACAAAGTTCGCAATAACTTTAATATTGCTGTGTGCGTGTAAGGGCAGTTTTGTAATATAGCTTTTAATTGACTTTATATTTTAAATAAATATTAATATCTTTTCTTATAAATATTTTGACTTATTTTCTAATAATATATTTATTGTATTTTTAAGGCTGGAATTCATAGTCGTGACTCAAATTCAATCTCAATCTCAATTTCAAATGTGGCTACTTAACTTGACACCAATTATCGGTTGGGGTCGCGTCTTGGTTACTTTATAGTTTATCTGGTACGATATTTTCGTAGCCACGAACTTTTGAAATGACCAAGATATGCTACTTGTACTAAGAAATTGTTTCCATTTAATTTGTCATTTCAGATTGAGATTGAGATTGAGTTTGAGTCACGACTATGAATTCCAGCCAAAGTAATTTAATGTTATGGTAAATACGCTTTTAATATACGTTTCATACTTATGATATCTGTATTATACATCATACCGTAGGAAACCTCAAAACCACGTATCAAACCCAACCCTGCTTGCAAGTCACATCGTATTAGTGTGGAAAGTCCCTTAGTATTGATATTCAAAAATTGTGTGTAGGTTAACATTTTAACAGAATACATTACAGGAGAATACAGACTATTTTCCTTAAAAAAATATTTTGTGTTCTAAAATTGTATTTCTTTTAATAAAATTTATGTTTAACATAACCTGTTTAAAACATTTGTTAGTCTTAAAACCAAATTTTTTTTAATATTGTTATACAATCATATTTTGCGGAAGTATTGGAATTATTTACAAAAAAAAATAAAGTAATTTTTCTGAACACATTATATTAATTTTTCACAATATTGTGTTTTAGATAATTCATAAATGATTTCTGTTTTTTGAAATTAAACTTTTTAATCAAGTATTGTGAGGTTATCTATCATTACTGATTTAGTTGTAATCATGACTGAGTTTATTTCTGTTCCTCTGAAAAAGCCTTCTGATGTTGACATTGTAAAACCATTGCAAAATCTAATTAAGTCAACTTACACTGTTGCGTTAAATCAAAAGGATTATTTAGAATGTATTATGGAATTAAGCAAGTTGCGTAAGAATGCATTATGGAGAGCATTTGAGAAATATGAAAGTTCATTAGAAGTAATTTACAGGTATGCGCTACATTGTGCAATTGAAGGTATTTTCTATTGTCGCAAATGTTTTTAAAATCTTTGAAATATCAACATGATACAACTAAGTTTCCTTTTTTGTTTAGTCTTCACATAAAAATATTTCAAAACTTTGAGAAACGTTTCTGACAATATACAATGTTTTCAAGTACACATTATTGTGATTATAATGTAATATGTTATTACTTAAGGAAATTCGATTCCAATTCCATTCAATACTTGATTTATATTGGAAAATTTAGATATTAAGTTTATGATTTCACTAATAAGGTAATATTAGGGGAGACTGGGGCGAAATTAAACACTGTCATTCTTGAATTTTAATTTCTACAATATTAATTATTTTTTGGGACATGGTTAGTTGTCAAGAGTAAGATCTCAAGTATACTTATGCTTGATTTTTTTCAAACCATGACTTTTATTTCTTTCCATTATACAAATTTCCATAAGAAACCAATTTTGCATTCAGTTTGGCCCTATACAGGGTCAAATTGAACGCACATGTATTCGAAATGTAAACGTCAATTTTCTTGAACAAATGTTTTTCTGTTAACTATGCTGCACTTTATAGGCTTTAAATCTTTTAAATAGCATAAAAGTAAATACTGGAAGAAAAACTGAACTACCGTTCAATCTTACTCCAATGTATAAAAAATTTTCAAAAAATTTTAACTAATTTAATTTGACACTTCAACAAATGATCTGTGTCTCAAATTGTTCGAAATCAAATACTATACAAAAAAAATCAACGTCGCTAGGTGACAAGTTTAACTAATATTTGTCACTCTGAATATTATAAATAATCTTCGTTTTACATAGAAATAAACAATCTCTGATTCATAGTTTTGAATAGTTCGTAATTCAAGAAACAAATTCATATATAAATCTCCACCGAATTTACTGTTACTGAATTAACTAATGTTTCAGAAAGCTTTCTGTAATATTCCATTCAAAACATTACACTTTTCTAAAATGTTTCTATAATGGTTTATAGACATTTCTGTAAAGTTTCAGAAACAATAAATGTCCGCTAATATGTCAAATGCTACATTTCAGATAGATTATAGAAACATTACTGTGACATTTCACTGACATTTGTGTAATCTTTTTCTAATTATAAGATGATTATGATTATTCAACGTAATATTACTGAAATGTATCAGCAACATTTTATCGGAAGCATTTCTAGTGAAAATGGTGTTTATGTCAAGTTTGCCAGAGTACGCCAAAACTCGACAAACTTTGTCCAATTGGCTGTTTTAACACACTTATGGCAAATTTTGGCAATCTTTTGGCAAACTTTGGCAAATGTCGGTAAACTTTGAGATAACTGATGTACGCATTAAGGGGAGGGTGGATCGAACCTTACCATTGTGACATCCTCCTCGCGCCATATTTTTTGTTATATGTCTAAAATTTACATAGTAACATCAAAATCAAGGGTGATACTGATTTGTTATTTTGTAAAGAATAGTGGACAACAGCATGTTTGTTTATTAATAGCTTCAAAAGTTTTTTATTATGAAATATTATTATAATTGACCAATAGAAATCGGTCCAAATGACGGTCATCTTACCGTTTTTTAACCTCATCGACGGCTTCATCTCGCGTCGTATTTTTCGTTATACGTCGAGATTTCATAAAAAATCGTACATAGCGACCTTGATAATCATTTATTATTATTTAAAGAATAGTGGACAACGACATTTTAGTTAAAATATTATGCCAAAGTTTGCCAGAACATGCCAAAGTTTTCTGGAAAATGCCAAAGTTTGCCATATTATGCCAAAAATTTGCCAGTGTATGCCAAAGTTTGTCAAAATATGCTAAAGTTTGACATATTATGCCAAAAAATTGCCATATTATGCCAAAAATTTGCCATATTATGCCAAAAGTTTACCATATTATTCCAAAGTTTGCCATATTATGACAAAGATTGCCAGAGTATGCCAAAGTTTGCCAGAGCATGCCAAAGTTTGCTAGAATATGCTAAAGTTTGCCACAGTATGCTAAATTATGCCTTAGATTATTGAAAAAAATTTAATTTCAGTGTATAAATCGGTCAATCCAAAGTTTGCCAAAGTTTGCCAGAGTTTGCCTAACTTTGCCAAAGGTGTGCCAAAAATGGTCATATGCATGCCAAAACAGCCAATTAGACACGATTTGTTGACATTTGGCATACTCTAGCAAACTCTGACAAACTTTGATATACTATGATGCACCAAAACAAACTTTGGCATAGTTTAGCACACAACATTTTTGTCACTTGGGTATTCAGTCACATTACTGGAATGTTACTGTAAGCTTTCATCAGTAACACCCCAGTAATGTTCTTTTGTATTTTAGTAACATTTCATTAATGTTTCTGTAATTTCCATGGCTATGTGGAAGTTCATCCACCTGTGGTGGCGGCATATACAAAAGTGACTGCTATCTAGTAGACTTGATTTAGGCAGGGAGCCAACCATCAAATCACTTACGTCATCTAATACAAGAAAAATTCACGTTTTTTTCAAAAGTATAGTGATAGGTGTACAAAGTTCACCACGTGTGCTGAATCTGATTTACCTACAAACAAACAGTCACTCCTGGTGCGTTTTATTATCAGCTTAACTATGTTATTACATACATGAAATTATTTCGTATCATATGGTGCAGGTATATAAGCGTTAACAGAAACAATCGGTGTACTTATCCTCATTTAGCCACAAGCACCTAGTACACCTTTGATAAAGTGACTTCTCTAATCGGTTTACTTGCGGAATCGAATACAAGAATGAAATTGGGCTTAAATTAAAGCTGTTGACTTCACGTATACGAATTAAAAGGTGTGCAAAACCTCCGTTAGCCAAGAATGCTTGGCAAATGAATTTTTATGAGTCGTTTTTCACGCGCACACGTTATTATCCTTGTCTTATATAACCGAATACATCAAATTTTTTTGTATTAAATGGTGCAAGTAAATGAGCATTAACAGAAACAATCAGTATGCTTACCCCCATTTAGCTACAAACACGTAGCATACCTGTGACAAAGTGACTTTTCTAATCGGTCTACTTGCGGTACCAAATACATGAATAAAATAGGGCTTAAATTGAAGCTTTCGACTTCCTGTATATGAATCAACTAGTGTGCCAAACCTCCGTTGGCCAAGTTCACCTATTGTCCATGGATTTCTTCGGCTTCAAGCATAGTACACTGCTTTCTCCCTGCAAGAAGTCATTTTAGCTGCACGAGCTGTGTCCCATCTGTATACTCGCACACCATATGTGTAAAACCATGAGAATTTCGTGAAAAACTGTGAAATTGGGCTTACATTTGGAACAGGATTTTAAAAAATATTACACAATATTTCATAAATTTTGACACAGTTCCAAATAATTTTTCAGTTTTTCACAGTTTTTCACAGTTTCTCACATTTTATCACAATTTCTCATAGTTGTAATTTCCTTTATATAAGGGAATGCAACAAAGACAATGTGAAAAACTGAAAAATTGTACAAGTTTTATTAGATAAGATATGTGTTTTTGATAAGTGTGAGAAACTGAATAACTATGAAAAAACTGTGAAAAAGTGTAAAAAAATGTGCATATTTGTATGTAACAGATTTTCCAAAAGTATATGTATTTTCACATCTTTTCATACTTACTAACATTTTTTTCATACTTTTTCATTGTTCTTCACAGTTGTCATTTCCACTAGGGAACATCCTTCTTTTACAAGTGTTATGTATAAATTTTAATAGTTTAATCAAAATAAAATTAAGAATGTACCCATCACTGATTTCCATCACTTTTCAAACATGACGATATGCGAAACTTTTCATATTACCGACAATTAGTAATAGGGAACTTGCATGGGTCTTAAGAGGAGTCCGTAACTACTGTCCTTGTCTAATCACATTTTTGCTATTTATTCAAATAGTAGTTTGTTAATTGAAAAACTAAGAAAAACTAAGTCGTCCCCAATTCTTCGTAAAATATGGAATATTTTGAGACATAAAAAAATATTTAACATTATTTCCTTTCAGAGAATACTTGGAAACGCGAAAATGGAGGTTAGGTTTAGCGTTTCGAACTATCCTCGGAAAGGAAATATTGTTAGATATAACTCTTTTAAGTCTCAAAATATTCCTTATTTTAAGAAGAATTGGGGAAGACTCTTAGTTTTTCAGTTAACGAACTACTATTTGAGTAATTAGCAGAAATGTGATTAGACAAGGACAGTATATACGGCTTCCTCTTAATATCATTATTTTAACACTTGGAATCGATGAAGTAACATGAAAAAGTAAATCGTAGTGGAATGTTTTATTTTTTTATGCCGTATTTATTTATTTATTTAGTTATAACGCATTGATAACAGTAAAATTTTAGATCGCTTTTTGAATGGATGTCACGTGACATCGTCAACATGAACGTCGAACACCGCAAAGCCAGCGCCACTGTGGCGAGGCTAGGTACTAAATGGATTGCAGCTAGGCTTCGCAGTTCTACGGTTTAGTATCTGCATTCGCCACAGAGGCGCTAGTTTTGTGGTGTTCGACGTTTGCATTGACAATATCACGTGACATCGATTAAAATAGTTATTTAAAATATTACTATAAATAAATAAATAAATAAGTAATTAAAACAAAACTGTCTTGGGAAATTTATTATTTTTACGTATATTAATGAATAAAATTAAAAATAAAATTCATTCCCTATTACAGGGACCGATCTTTTCGGTACCTATTTTCAACAAACAAGTTCTGAAGCATTTCGTTAGTACTTACGAGCTCTATTTATATTTATTTGTCAATTTTTCAAAAATAAACAAATAATAAATAAATAAATCTACATATTATGATGTTGTAATTTAATCGATATGGATTCTGTCCATACAACTCATTAATTATTTTATTGTTCGGCCAATACTGCACTTCATTACTCGAAAATTTCCCTCTGGTTGACTCCTCGTATCTCGAGAGGAGGTTCGCTGAGCGGACGCCTGGACAAACGGCGCAACCCACGGAGATCCAATCTCGAGTTATTTAAATAATTAATTATAAACAATTTAATTAGTACTGTTTATGCAGGTTCTATCTACGTGAATGATATATATATATATATATATATATATATATATATATATATATATATATATATATACATATATATATATATATATATATATATATTATATATATATATATATATATCTCATTCACGTAGATTTCGGGGTTTTATTAATATATTTATCGGAAACAAATGTTACAATTAATGAATTGAGTAAAGTGACGGCGGCATATTAACTATTAACGAGCCATCATAGAATTTCTTACAGTTACTATTTATAAGTGCAAATTGATGTATATGTGTTAATATCGAGGAATAAACGTTAGAAAAGTTTATATGCATATATATATATATATATATATATATATATATATATATATATATATATATATATATATATATATATATATATATATATATATATATATATGCATATAAACTTTTCTAACGTTTATTCCTCGATATTAACACATATACATCAATTTGCACTTATAAATAGTAACTGTAAGAAATTCTATGACGGCTCGTTAATAGTTAATATGCCGCCGTCACTTTACTCAATTCATTAATTGTAACATTTATTTCCGATAAATATATTAATAAAACCCCGAAATTTAACTAAGTTAAATTTTGATAACCACCGCGACTCTACTTATCGCCCGATTCTATCGACTTAGCTACTGATTTATGGTCGCACGTGGGCGGTCCAATGGCCGCTCCCCACCTCTACTCGCACGCACCAGGTGCCGACCGCGTTGTCGGTATTACCTACAACCTGTAATATAATGACTCGATCTCGGGAACTCTCGACCTAAAACACATAAAAATATTCGACGGCGAACACACACAGCAACTCCGACTCTCCACCAAGCCTCGAACCTCGACTGCACTGAAACAAAGTAAAAGAATGGACTGCTCTCACCAAGTAATTTGTAAGTCAAAATTACAAAAGCTCTCTTGAATACTATTAGGCCGAGCGCTTTGTGGGCAAATACTCGCCGACCGAATATATATTAACTCACGTTGAGATAAATACAAATTAACAACTCTTTCTCTGCTAAACTCGACGGCTCCTCCTTTTCAGTGTTTCCACGCGGTGCGGCTAACCTCTACCAGAAATTCTGCTACTTTAACAAGCGACTGTGCTCGGCGAAGGCTCCGGACGGAATGGGCAGGGCGGAAGAACTCCAGTCCTCTCCTCGTGGTGTCCCTGTACTCTAGCTCCCTCTATTTTTCCTTACTCGATCTCCTCTCCTTTTATAACACCTGTTGGCATAGCCCCTCAACTCGATTTTCACTAGAGTAGTAACCGGAGGTTAATTGCTGCTCTAGTTTTACCCGTCATGCATTTCGTCCCGGGGACGCGCGTAATTTAAAATATTAACAGCGCCCTCTATACTGCACGCTTCTCCGATACTTATATCCCATTACTCGATACATACTGCATGCGAATTGCCGGAGTGCGACGCGTTCGTTGTAAACGCACCTTGCGCCCTTCTCCCTCTGCGCGCCTCTTTTCCCATCTTCTTTTGATGCCTATCTGGTCATCTTCTGTGGGCGGACCGTCTTCCATCTCTCTTGCCGCTTGGCTCTCCCTCTACTCTCCCGATCGGTTATAGCCACATGGCACGCGCCCGCTTGTTCATCAGCTGTTCTCGTCGTCGTCCTTAAGGATGACGCCGCTGAGACTCCTAGCGCTCCGATCGCTCTCTCGGGTGTCCGCATACGCAAGTGTGTATGTGTGTGAGTGTGTTTCGTCTGCTGCTGCTGTGATGCTGCTGCTGCTCCGATCCCGCGGCTCCCGGTCGCTCGTGTCGTCTCCAGCTATTCTCTCTTGCAGGCGGCTGCTACCTGTAACAAATGTACGACTCGACCTCTTCTCCGTCGTTGCCGCTTCCTCGTGCTGCTCAGCTTTCCTGGATATGTTTGCTGAATCGGCTGCTGCTTCTGTCGTGTGTTTGTGCTGGTGGTGTGTGTGTGTGTGGTGTCGCGCCGCTGATCTCCCCCGTGAAACATATAATAATATGCGCGATTAATACTCCTAACAAACAATAAGCAATTTTCAATAGCGTGCGTTCGGTGGTTTGGTGCGTGCGTGATTCCGTCCGAAGTTTGTTTATCCCTCCTAATTAATAATAATCTCCCCGATACCTAACCCTACCTGCCTACTCTAACCTAACCTTAATTCTCTCTTTACCTCTTTCCTTGTGACATTTTACATGTCACAATATTAAAAGATTCAATGATCGATAATGAATAAGGTAGAAGGACACCTATTTATTTATGTTTAGTTTTAATCCTATTGGTTCAAAATGTATATATAGACACTCAGTTCTAAAATGGCGTGCAATATGCTGAAGTATGTAATTACATTATTCACCGAAAATATCATGTTCGCAATTAGTAAAAAAAGTAACATCTGAATTTAAATAAATTGTAATAGCCTCATTATTGAATATCTAAACCATAATATATTACGTTATGCCGAAGCTATAAACATATGCTACTTCTAATTTTAATCAAGCGTTAACAACTGTGATCAAATACTTATTGTTGATGCCTGGTAATTTTTTGGTGTAGGTTCAATTCTAGCCCCTGTCATTTTTTTTTAGTTTTTTATAAATACTATTTATGTTATGTAATTTTTGTAGTGTAAATTTTTTAATTCATAATACTTATAACAATATATTTAACATTCTATTTAACTACTAGGATGTTTTTCATAGCTAAGCAGGCTAACAAAAATGATTCCATTGAAAAGGAAACAACGAGGGAAGAAAGAAAGCTTGTTAAATTGTCGTATGCTCCATCTCATAGCACGAATTTTCAATTACGAAATTGAACATTAAAGAGTAACAAAAGGAAAAATGTTCCATTAAAAAATGAAAACTCTTTACAAAATAAGAAAAGGAAGTATAATAATAAGGAATAATACGTTTTCTTTAATACTATACAAACTGTTATTTTTATTATTTATTTTCTTCAATTAAGTATCATAACGTAATTTACAAACTAATATATTTTAAATTAATAATTTATTTATATAAATTTATAAGATATAAAATTGTATGTTCCTTAGCGAAAATGACAACTGTGATAAATTGTGTGAAACTATGAACAAAATGCGAGTAAGTTTTAAAAAATGTAAAAATTCATACACCGAGAGAAATAGTGTAGTAAAATGTACTATTTGTTTTGTAATTTGGGGACAGACTCGTCTGTATCGTAAAAATTACTATAGTATATAGCAACATTTTCTATTCTATATTGTAAATTTTACTATTTCATATATCAAATTTTAAAACATTGTAAATTTTATGATAATAAAAGGATAAATACGATAGAAAATAGTAAATTTTGATATACTATAGTAATTTTTGCGGATACATAAGACTCTGTCCCCAACTTACAGAACAAATAGTAAATTTTACTACACTTTTTCTCTCAAACTACTGTATATTTATTTATTTATTTATTTATTTATTTAATTTTACACAGGCACAAGTTGCCCTTTTACAAAGATTTATATTGTTGAGGTAGAGAACTTTCGCCCTTGATCAGCCATCGCATCTTATTTGTCAACTAGATTACATAATACAACTTGAGTTATTCGACTATTCTGTACATGATCAAAGAAGATTTGAGAAAAGATTTGGAAAAATATATGCTTACAAAACTACCCTAGTGGAAATAACAAATGTGAAAAACTGTGAAAAACTGTGAAGAAAATGTGAGAAAGTGTGAAAATACACATACTTTTGGAACATCTGTTATAAATAAATATGTACATTTTTTCACAGTGTTTCATAGTTTTTCACAGTTTTCATATTATCATTTTTTTATAATCTATGACAATTGAACTACATTTCCAGAATAAATGTTATGAACATACTATAGAAAATAACATTTAAAAAATTACATAATATAAACATTACTTATGAAACGAAATTAAAATAAAACTTGCTGATTAATATTTTTAAGATCTGCACGTAACTAGGTAAAATCATGTATCTCTTAAAACATTTTTTACCGTTTTCTTATGTCCAAACAATGATATTTTAATACATATATTTACTATTCAAACATTATATTTTAATGTATACCTAATATATACTGCAATGTCATACTCATCACATTTGCTCATTATTATGAGTATTATGAATTAACTAAATAAAAATATGACACTACAAGAATTACGTAACATAAATAGTATTTATGAAAAGCAAAAGAAAAAGGGGAGGTTGGAATTGAACCTGCGCCAACTATACTAGGCATCAACTATAAGCACTTAACTATGGCTATTAACGCCTGAGTGAAATTAGAATTAGCATATGTTCATTGCTTGGGCATAAAGTTGTAGTATAATGATTTAGATATTAAATAATACAGTTATTACAATTTTTTTAATCCCAGATATTACTATTTTTACTAATTATAAACGTGACATTTTTATAATATAATTACATACTTCAGCACATTGTATACAATTTTAGAAATGAGTGTATATATACATTATGTATGATTATTTTCGAATAAAAAGGATTAAAAATAAACATAAACAAATAGGTGTCTTTGTACATTATTTAATTAACATACTTAACTTACAGTAGAAACGTATAAATAAAAGAGATATTCTTAATTCTTTCCTACAGTTCATATTGACATTTATTACACATCAATTCTTTCAATATGTAGATTTATTTATTTATTTATTTATTAATTTGTTTTCATTTATTTATTTAAAAAATTTATTTATTTATTAATTTGTTTTCATTTATTTATTTAAAAAATTTATTTATTTTTGAAAAATTGAAAATTAAGATGGTAGAATACCTATAGCATTTTTTTGAAGATTTCTATCTGTAAAAATAATAGGAAAATAATTAGAATATAAGTATGAGTAGATCCTTGAAGTTGAATAAATTTCTTACAAAAATCATCCCTGATGAGACCCCCCGCCCCCCTTACATGGGGAGATATGTGTCTATGAACATTTTTTGTCTGCCTGTAACCTACAGACTCAACCGGTTCATGGATTGTGGTCATACTGGTCTTAAATTGTTTCTCTTGTATGTCGTTTTGGACTAAAGCTACCCTGGTAGAAATCTAAGCTTGTTTCTGGCCAGATATTAGCCTCTAGCTAGATTCTGCTTAATATTCTAGTTGATATAAAATTGATAAACTAAGTAATTTATGTATAAATTATTAATGGAAATAATAACAGTTTTATAATAATCAAAGTAATACGCAATTCTAATTATACTACATTAAGTGTTTTATTAATTTAAAGTTAAAAATGTACCTTAAATGTCTAGTAGTAATGGAGGTTAGGTTATTTGTTTACATAACGACGCGTGCATTTAAAAAGTATTATTTACACAAAAAGTACCAAAGCCCCGAGTAAAATTTAAGTGTCTTTATTGAAGAAATTTATGTTATAAATAATAGAATGCATGTGTCATATAATTATTGTTGTTTTAAAAATAACCATAAAAACATAATAATGTAAGTTATGGCGAAATTTGGAGAATTGGTAAACAAATATTTGTAGTTTTACAATGAAGTTGTGGCGCCCTCTGTCGTCCCGCCAAGCAACCAGCTGGTGACCAGGCCAAGCGTCGAGCGGCAGCGACACCCGCGCAAGCAGATTCTCGTGCCTCGAGTGGAGCTCGAGGCGAACTAGTCGTCCGGCAAGCCACAGTTGCTCGCCGCCTCACGCCCAGGGCTCATCTCGCTATAGCTCTGGCGTGTTTCAGGACAATAGTCCATCCTGTATATAGTTGTACATAGAATATAATATAAGGAGTTATTAAGGTTAAGCCTTGTGTTATCTCTCTCCTCGGAATCCTTCATATCCCTCGCTCATCCTGTAAGCTAGGGCAGTTTGGTATACACGAGTGTTCCCCGTGATTAGCGGGAACCCCGCGTTACCATAGTGGTGACCCCTCCGACTCCGAGTGAGAATTATATTTTAAAGACGAGATTTAAATAATCTTCGCGAGTGTTCTTGTACTGAACCAAGGAGTGCCAGAAAATCCTCTAGTTCCCGGTAGCAGGACATGCAGTCAAGCCCACTCGCAGCCGTGCAACAAGTCGCTGAGGACAGCAAGACCGCTCCAGTACCTCCTGCTAGGCATTTAAGAAGCAGGGTCATTGAGGTCATTGCGGCAAAGAGGCTCTCGTCGGCAGCCATCAGCACACCTGCAGCTGCGCATCACTTCAGAGGTAGGGGCAGACGTCTCTCAATAGAGAACGCGGACGTGCAATTGACGCCGCGAGGAAGCAATCCCGCCAATTTTACGCGCGCTTTTGCTGAAAATGACGCCGTCGAGCCGGTCGATAGTGAAGTTTGTGATCGCACGGAGGGCGAATTACTAGACTCGCCGCGAGGTGACACCGTCGACGATTTCACCGACTCCGCCGGTCAAGAAGCGTTCGACCGCACGGTCTTGCAGTTGCAAGTCTCGCCAACAGAGGACGCCAGTGTGTCAGTATTGCTCGAGGACACCAAGCGCACGCCAGTCATGCCGAACGAAGCAGACGGCTTGGATGAAGCGGGCGGCACGGCGTCGGTCGAGGCAACGAGCTGTCGCTTACCGCAGTTCATAAAAGACCAACCGCAGCTTTGGTTTTATCAACTCGAGTCCGTTTTTCTTGTTAATCGCATCAGATCAGACGAGTCAAAATTTCACCTCACGATTAGCGCTTTGGATGCAGACGCGCTAATCGAAGTTGCAGATCTGCTAAAGACGCCGCCTGCTGAGGAAAACTTCGATGTGCTAAAAAAGAGAATTCTTTTTAGATTTTCTGATTCCCCAGACCGCAATCTGCAGAAAATGCTCAACGAGTTGGAGCTCGGCGATAAGAAACCGTCTCAGCTGTATCGACAGATGCAGTCGCTGGCAGGAGATACTGCGTGCGAAGATATTTTGCGCGTGAAATGGTTCGCTTTACTACACAAGGGGTTTTAACAATTTTCAAAAAAAAAATGATATTGATGATTTAATTGCAGCAGCTGATCATCTGTTGGAAAATCCAATATCAGCGAGTGCCATGGCAGCAGGCCCTGCACCAGTAGGCTACTGCGCTTCCCCGATCCTACAAACTCAGCAAGTCGCTGTGGTGCAGCGCGAGTCGGACTTTACGCAAGTTAAGCTTTTGTTAGCAGAGCTCATCGACATCAACCGAGAAATACTAAAAAAGCTCTCTCCTGGAGGGCCACAACGGGGAGCAAGCAACTTTAATCGCAACAGAGCAAGGTCGAACAGTCCTCGTCTCCTCAACGGACTCTGCCACTATCACTTTCGTTTCGGAGCAAATGCCCATCGATGCGTGCCGCCGTGTTCGTACAAGGCACCACAGCTGGTGAACAGCGGGAGCCAGGAAAACTAGCGATGCTGTCGTCTGTGATGACCGCAGACGACAGCCGCATTGACGTCAACAACAACATCAACAAGCAGCTGCCCAAGGAGACCCGCCTGCACATATTCGATAGGACAACAGGTTTGAAGTTTCTTGTTGATTCTGGATCAATCGTGTCGTTACTTCCACACACAGCATCTAAGCTCAGACGACCTCCATGGGAGCTCAGGTTAGTTGCTGCCAATGGAACCGTCATCAACACTTATGGTCTCAAGGTGGTCACGCTTTATCAGAAATCAAATTAACGCGCCTGACTTTCAATTGCAGATTCGCAGGATCAACCGCTTCAAATAGCGCTTTTTTAGTATCTAGAGCAGTATGAAACATATCTTTAGAGTTCTCACGAGGGACAACAATAACGCGCTTAGACTGATTAATAGCAATCGGTTTACCGCGGTCTAGTACAATATTACTCTACGAATTGATTTGCGTACGCACAGACGAGCGAGTTATATCTGTATATGATGAGCCAGCTGGAGCGGAGAACGACATAGCTGATATAGCAGCCGACTTAACCAGAACGGCACTCGCTTCTTTTACATCATCGCAAGCGCTGTTAAGAGATTTAGAGTATGCATCGGTAACATTATCTAGCGCTAGCTTCCCTAAATATGCACCTTCTATGAGAGAAAAAGCATCAGTAAATTCGTTAATCACGGTACGTAGAGTTTGCTTTCGGGGAGTCTCTTTTTCGTTGGAAAGCAATAGGGTACTTGTCCATATTAATGAGCCTGTCCATATTTGTGTGCTTTTTTTTTAAATGTAATTTGCAGAGATTAAATCATAAATGAATCAGTAAAACTATTTTTAAAACTAAGATAACTATTAAGTTAGAGTTTACAAGAGTTACATGAAAGTTTAAAATGTTTTTCATAGAGTTATAGTTTTTGTAAATATATGAATCATGATTTGGTGGCTTTACTTGGTTTCCTTGTCTAAAATGCTAAGGATTGCTTAACTTTTCAAAACTTAATTTAATTATTCGGATGTGATTTATGACAAACAAAATATTTATTGTATCATAAAATAATTCAGTTTAATATTAAAAAATGTGAAATGAACATTTTAGACTCAATTTATTAATTTATTAATGAATCCAGTAATACCGCGAGATTTTCGAAGTTTGTCCGTATTTATGCGCCCCCTCATGATCGACGGAATAACCTCACTTCTGTTTGTAGAAGGGAGAAGAAGTTTTCGCAAGCTTTATTTTTTCCAAAGCTGTTGTTATGGAATAGTGCATAATAAATCATTATCATTGTATCAGTTTGCATGAATTTAGATAATTTATAGATTATGAATTCTGTGTCAAATACTTAGTTTTGTTCATAATATCTCTGTGTCTATCACATTTCTTAATTTCAAATATTTTGAAACTTTATTTATATTTATTAATTATTAATTAAAAACTATCTAATTACAATTATTTATTATAATATTTCAAAATAATATATAAATAAAAAATAATAATAATAAAATTATTTAATTATGCTTATTTTAAGTTATCTTATTAAGCTTATTTTACTTATACTTAAACAAAAAATAGATTCCATTAATATTAATATTTAGCAGTCACTATAGAAATAATTAAAATGAGATTTCATGAGCACACTAATCGGGGGCACAGTTTTTTGAGCAGGCACACTAATGGGGGGCACAGAATTGTGGACACGCACACTAATACCGGCAGATTGGGCACAGTAATACGTTATAGCCCATTGAAGAAGCACACTAATATAGACCAAAACCTTTTTTTTTATTTCTAATATATCTGTATGAATGCTTAATATATTCAATTAAAACAAATTCCATCTTAAACACGGAACGTTAGAATACCTATGTAAACTTCAATAGCAAAGATTAAAGCTATATACGTTCAGCAATCAATTATTAAATGCAAAAAATTGCTTCATGGCACACTAATACGGACAAGTACCCTATAAGCAAAATGTTTCTTTGCTCGCTAACCTTATTACGTAAGCTGCGAACTTCTTCGGCTGTCAATAGAGACGCTGAGCAATCCACAAAGTTCTCCTCGCCGTCATCGTCATCAGAAGCCATGGTGTTCCCAGCGGGTCCAAAAGATGGTGCCAGCAACTGACATCGATCGAAGATTAAGCCATCGACTGCGAAACTTGTCCAGCGACCACTTTCCAGGAAAACGACGGTGATACGTCGAAATACCCCGGTGGGCTGGAGTTGAAGGATGCCGGAGAACGCCAAAGCCGTGAAGAAAACTAACCTCAAAGCGGCTGCTCTTGATGAATATTTGTCATCAAACGGACGAAAAACGGAAAAAAAATTGCGTTAAACGAAGACTTGCACTAATGCACTCGCTTGGCACTACGTAAGAAATTGCCCGAAGGCAAAATACGGCAGAAATTGATAAGCAACCAGAAGCGGTATAAAGAGACAACTAACCTTCTCCTCAGAAAGAGAGAGAGAGAGAGAGAGAGAGAGAGAGAGAGAAATTGATTGATTGGTTGATATTCATTCATTTTTTTGAAACAAAATAGTACAATCAATTTTACAAAATATCACATAAAATGTCACAAGTATCACGGTTTGTTTTGTAAAGTTTATGGTTATCAAAAGCATTTTATCACAGCTATAGTACATACGTCATGTTAGTTACATATCTCGTCACTTTTATAAAACAGTCAATAGTAGCATTCTCTTTAATCAGATACATACGATCTAACATACACGCGCTAATAAATACACACACACGCTAGTAAAATATCACATAATCGCACATTTGCAAGAAAATATGCTCTTCAGGTACTATATCACAGAAATGTATAGATTGCGTCAATTATTAAGAAACTAAACATCATAAATACATAATAAAGACAAAGACGGAATACACCATAGCTTATAAAAGTATGCAATTTTGATCACTGCTTTGTGAGCGTGTGTACTTGCACATCGCCGACTTAAATTTACATAGTGATGGCAGAGAGGGCGGGAGGGAGGGATAGAGAGAGAGAGAGAGAACGATGCTACGGTGGTAAGTGTCGTGATCGCCGGATACGGCGCGAGCTTGTACGCGCTAAACAGCTCCAGCCTGGGCGTCTGCGTGCTTCTGCGGGAGCCGCGTATTTCGTCTCGCGGTCTCTTCCTCGTCGTCGTCGTCGTACTGTGTGCATTGGTATGCGTGTGCGGAATTCTCTGCTGCTCTTGACCGGCCAAGTCGCGGCTGCTGTACCGGTCAGCTGTAGCAGCTAGCTGTGTGTGTGAGTGGTCGTGTTTTCCTTGGTCGCGTTTTCCTTCTCCTCGTTCCTTCCAACAAACAATATAATAATTCTCCCCGTTAATAACAATGTTAAATAAAGCTCCAATTGCGCAGCTGGACCGCTGGATAACGGTGGTGGTTCGGTCGTGATCAACTGCCCTGTTTATTTAAATAATAATTTCACGCGAAATACGCGTCACAAACTCCCCCCTCCCCTCACCTAAGCGCGACTCTAGGCTATGCGTCCATTGCCAGTCGGACGTTATGCCGACCGAAAACTCCCTAGCGCTCCTCGCCATGTTCTCGTACATCAGGTCGAGTTGCGCGTCGAGTTTCATAGGCTTGGGTAACTTCGTACTGGCTCTTGCGGCCCCTGCACGCGCTTTATGGCCTCCGACAACAGTTTTACTTGTTGTTGGTTTTCGCTGTAGTAGCGCCTCGTTGCCTCGCGGAAATCGTTCCAGCAGTACCAGTGGTCTCGGTTGAGGCGAGCCCATTGTAGAACCACGCCCGTAAACAGCTCTGACAGCGAGTTCAGCACATGTGCGTCACTGAGGTGCGCGAGTTGACGACACTCCTTGACACGTGTGAGGAACTCCTCGATGCTTTCGTCTTCTGCACCTGAGAATTTTAAGCGCCACTTCTGCACATTGTCTCTGATATCCCTCGGTTTGTGTCGCTCGACTGCATTTCCCACTGTCGACCGAGGAAAATATGCGCTCGATAAGTCGTAATTGGGGCGGTGGTAGGCCGTATTTGACACCGGTGGGTCTCCCCTCCCCCAGTCTCCTCCATGTCCCATAAGTTGGTCGTAATTAGTTCACACACATCTTTTATTTTGTGCTCCGACTTTGTTTTGAGATGGAGGAGACGAAAATCTTGATTGGCGTAATTTCTCTAAGTACGGATGGCTATCGGATACTTATGATGTTTTCTCGGGCGAATCAACAAACACTCGTTGTGCTCGTGTAGGATTTTTTCCGAGTGATCGCTCTGTACGCACGGGCGGTATTTCATTGCTCGATCTTGTAAATTCGAGCGGATCTGTTAAGGACATCAGCTCGTCCAGAGGTTCATTTTCAAAGTAGCTCGTTGTGAATGTCGAATTAAAATTCACGCGAGGTTTTTGTCTTTGTTCGCCTGCAATATCTACGTTGGTCTCACGGTACTGATTATCAGCTATGCGTGTGCTACAGGCTGGTGCTGAGTAATGCGCCTCTATCTCCGGCTCGCCCAGTAATGTCATGGTCGCTTCACATGCCTCTCCGAACGCACGCATGTATTTTTCCTTTTCTAGACGGTCTGTTCGTAAGATTCTGCTACCTTCATGGTACACTGTACATGGAGCCGTCTTCGAGGGTCAGTGTACTGTGCGACGTGTGCGCGCTTGTAATCGAGCCTGTTGTGGCCGTCGTCTCTGTCGTGCGCGTATGGGTGCACGATGATGTCGGCACGCTTGGTCGTGCTTTCGCGCCACCTGCGTCAAAGATATCAGCCAGCGACTGTGGAATTCTTGGTCCTGCAAGTACTGGGGCGTCTATTAGGCTACTACGGCATGGCGTAAAAGTCATGCTTCGCCTCTCGTCGTCCGAGCCATCGCCGCTCGACTGGTCTGAAGCTCTTGCTATATCCTCTTGTGCTCCGTTCGGATATATTAATGTGCGGATTGTATACCAAATCTGCCGCTGTGTAATTTCCGGCGAGGCAGCGATATAACTAGCGCTCTGGTCATTTCGGACGAAATACTCATTTTGGATACTAGGTTCTCGTACGACGTGCGAACGTTTAGTTATTGAAAGGAACAGAAATTTGTGATTATTGTTTTTATGTTTTTATATTTTACTGTTCGCTAAGATTCAGAAAAAGAAATATAAATAAAATAATTAGTTTGTTTCAAATTAGTTATTTTCAAAATAATTAGTAACAATATTAATATCAATAATTAATAATCTAAATACTATTGCTTGTTTCTTTCAATACTAGATATGGCACAATTGCGTAGTAGTTTAGTTCGTAAAAAAAGAAGAAAAAAATTGATTGACTGGTATAATCCAGGAATGTTTTATCTACTGTTGTAATTTACAGTAATAATGTTACAACAATAATATTCTTCCGGAATATTTTCCAAAGTATAGCGACTATATTTTCCCTTGGAATATTGATAAAAACTAGTATTTTTAAATAAATCAATTATCTCCACGAAATGAAAAATATTGTTACTTGGCAACGTCTTACCTCGCAGATTAGGCAAACGAATGATTTTCTCTCGGTTAAAGTTCAAAAGGTGAAAATAACCCATATAACCGAATAGCTGGATTATTTTCAGAACTTTGTTACTTGATTATATATATATAATAAGAAAATGTCGACAACCGAGCAAATAAATCGTGATAACTAATTTAGGTGTGTCGAGAATGAATTAATTATTTTCCTAAAAAGTCAATTCGCTATTAATAAATAGAGTCAGCCGTTATGCACGTAACAAAAGCGTGCGCAGTATTTAAATAATGCACTAGTTTTCCTACGTATATCTCAATACAGGAGAGAAATGCTGTACTGTGTGTTGTGGTAACTTTCTATTAAAGGTTATTAAAAAAAAAAAATTTTTAAATCCCGAGATCGTTGTTAAAAAAAACGAACTTTTCGGGTAAATGAATCCTTAGATAGATACCGGAAAATATACCATAATTTGCATCGAATAAAAAAATGTACCCACTGAACACTGTGATTGTGTGTTGTACGCGCCCGAGATATTAAAAAAAAACTCGGCCGTGTAAAACCGCTCAGTCGGCGATAGTCAGTCACGCGCCGTCTCTCCTATATTGCCAGCAGCGGCACTCATGCACTGCGCAGCTGGGTGATTTTACTATACTCGGCTTTCTTGCGCCAGTTGTATCTAGCTGCTCGACGTTCGGCCGCTGTGCCTGCTTGCCGCGCGCACACGGTGCCGATATTTCAAGTGTCGACTACAGGATATTAGTGTGCGAGAGCTTTGTCGGGTGATTTTGTAAATCCCCGAGTCCGTCGCATATAATATTCGATGCTATAGCTTTTCTCGCGTATGGTCCGCAGAATCGTGCGTATAATCAAGCGACACTCGGTTTGTTTACATACTCGCGCGCTCGAGAATTATAAAAACCTTGCGCTCGCATTAACCGATGTCGTCGTGTATATCGGTCTGTTCTATCCGCCGACGAGAAAACGCGTATCGCGTCGATGAGAGAGACGGAGATCTGAACTTAAAAGAAGGATGTTATCCCGGCCTGGTCTTGCAGCCGCTGGATCCTCCCCTGTATCTCTCGGCCGAAATTGTAGCTTGCTTCTGTGTCGGCTGTCGCGTACAAAAGGTGTCTCTCGCGTGGGACGTACTCTCGGATCGAGGAGCGAAGCGGAACAGATT
The DNA here is from genome assembly GCA_949152435.1 of Gastracanthus pulcherrimus. Taxonomy (NCBI): domain Eukaryota; kingdom Metazoa; phylum Arthropoda; class Insecta; order Hymenoptera; family Pteromalidae; genus Gastracanthus; species Gastracanthus pulcherrimus. The sequence continues at coordinate 97,200,965 of OX424576.1, forward strand.
ACGCGCGCCAGAGCCGGCCTTGACCTAGCCCAATGTATTGCTTACTCGGCCGAAGGCTTCGGCAGCTTCTCTCTCTCTTTCTCTCTCTCTCTTACTTACCAAGCGCACGGTTGTGCGTTTCGCGTCGGCTGCTCTCACTCCTCTGAATTCCAGCTATAGTACATGATATTATAATACATAATATGAGAAATGTGTGGCTTTCACCCGAAGCGGCGTTGTGATGTTTTAGAAGGGAGTGCAATAATAATTGCATGAGCAATAAAACAATCACAATAAATAGTATATATATTTAGTAATTTAGTAACTTAAAATTATGCAAAAATATAGCATAAATTACGAAAAATTATTGTTGTTTAGAATATCTTCTATATATAAAGCATATTTTTGAGATCAAAAAAAGAGTATTAAAAAAAATTACGCACACCTATTACACAAGATTTATTTTAAAAAATTGAAGAAGATTAATGCTACATTTTTTTCCCATTGACAATAATAAATTTTGCAATACTATAATTGTTGATTAAATTTTATTTATAAATAAAGTAAATGCATTCTACTTTAAAAAAAATTCTTCTTGAAATTTTTATCGAGATTATGAACAACGGATTCATTTATTACAAAAATATCATGAAAATGATTAACTGTATAAAACAAAAACAAAACGATTAACCTTACATTTTCTTATTTAAAATCTTCATCCAAAAATAAAAATAGAGCTTTAAATGGCCAAAAATTACCGCATAATACTCAAGAAAATAGCTATTAAAAATATTTTGATAAAAAAAAATGAATATCATAAAAATATAAGTTATAGACCAATTCCTCGAAAGCCGCGAGAGCTGAAACAAAAAACAAAAAAATTTCTGAAGCTACATACTAATAGCTATCGAAGTACGTAGGATTTTTTTTATTTCAATTTTTGTAGAAACTGTGCACTTCTGAACAAAACGTATGAATTTTCGACTAAAAAAGAGTAGTAAATTGTTAATAAAACAAGTAATTTTCAAAATATCAAAAAACGGCTACGTACTTCGATGGAGAATATATTTGTGAAGCTACTGTAAAAATTGCAAGTCGAGCCATGCAATGGTGTTGAAGCTATGAGTGCGCCCAGTTTAAAAAAACCCGTTTCGAGAAAAACGCGTTTAAAGTTTTCAGAGCATTTAAATCCGTGAAATTTTTGTATACCTCTAATCTGCGATGCCTGCACTGTACATTTGGCCATCTCTATTAATGTCTGACTCCTCCTCTTCCTTCCTGGCTGATTTTAAGGACATCCGGGATTTTCTGGCATCGTCTATTAGGGACCTCTCGAAAAACTTGATGCGACGTGCGTCCACCTCCACGCAGAAATAATAGCAGTTTGGCTCTATTGTCAAGCCCAAGTGTTGCATCAGCTTCATGACACTTGAAAGGCCATCATCGTAGATACCTGCAGCAATTATACTGCGGTATCGAGCACGTGTTTGCCACTAGAGAAATATTTTAGAGCCATAGACCAGACAGTCGCATTGAAACTTTCGTTGCTATTTTGTGTGAAGCTGCCTAAGCAACGCGTAAGTATATCGTCACTGCTTAACTCTTTACAAATTGGCGAAATCGCTTTATAACCTTCGTCGCCCACGTAATTAGCGTACTTCAAATTGTGCAAAGATTCTGAGCGCTGGAACATTTCGATGACGGCATCTACTTCCATCATTCCTTCGGAGCTTACGTGGTTCGCTTGGCATTCATCTTTGTGAGTTTGGCTCCACTCCTTGAACTCGATGGTGTCAGTTTTGGTTTTCCAAAATTCGCAAGCTTTGCAATATTTAGATTTCACCAAAACATTGACTACTTTGCCAGTATACCAGCCGATAAGTGAAACAAACCCGTAAAGAGATGAAAAACCACGCTTCCTCCACGAACCATCACCAGATACAGTAATGCCATTTGGATCGTCAGTTTTTTCTCGTTCTTTTTTAGCTGCAGTTTTTATACTGAGCTTACAAACAGCTTCTGCTTCAATGGCAATTATCTTAACAACTGTATCGTAAAACGATTGAAAAATTGGCCGCGGGAGATCCATGAAGGCGCAAAACTTTAGAATGCCATTCAATCCTATTCCTAGTAATCGCATGGCAAGAACAATTCTGCGATTAATATCATATCCTTTCTCAATGAATGGACAACTAGGAATAGTAATCTGATCACAGTTTTTACAGGAAATCACAATTTTTAAACCCAAGCCTCGCTTTCCAGTTTCGGTGAACGTTACATCGGATTTGCATTTATTACATACAAAAGCTTGCGATATCGCGGAGAACAGAACTGCTACAAAATTCAGAATTCGGTAACCGAAACCTTCATTTAGTTCAAAATCATCGAAGTGTACATCTGATAATTTTTTAGCCGATGTACTAACGTTCTCCAGGCTTGGCTTCTCCAGCTCGTAACAGTTTAGCGGCCGTCGGTTTGATATTCTCGGTCTTTTTGCACTACTCCTTCCTCCTTGGCCGTTTTTTTTTACACAATACACGACTTTTCTCGAACTCATATTATTTATTCGAAAACTTTTACAATAACAAAACACGTTATTAATATTTGAACGAAAATGTACGGAAAGAAAATAAAGCGTCTGCACGGCGTCACTTGGCAGCTGTACTAGTTCACACACACACACACACTTCTGTTCAGTGTTAGTACACCCCAGTGGACTTCTGAGGAACCACAATGACCATAAACAATAGAATTTGGACAGGTAGGAGCACTACATAGTCGATAAATCAGAGTGCGCCGTGGTGGCTGATTCACCTGTCACGGTGCGCTTCGAGAAGCTGAGGCAAAATCGAGAATTGGACCTCTTACAAATTTTATTTATGTATAAATCCAATTGGATATGATTTTTAAGGGTCCAAAGTATCGTTTAAGCAAAAAAAAACGATTTTTTGAAAATTTTAGACCGGTTTTACCCCTTAAAGTACCTATCTTTTATACTATAGCATTTCTGATATTGTAACACGTAAACAAGTCATTGTATAATTTTTTATTTTTAAGGTCAATTTCATGGTTTAAGCCCAAAAATTGATTTTTTTTATGAGTCCATAAAACAATTTTTTTTTTCAAAGCAATCATTCTGAAAAACTTAATTCTATCAATACACAATAATATCTTAAATTTTATTATCATAAAACCTCAAAATCTTGATTCTACAAGTCACAATAAATCATTATTTTCAATACCATATTTATTAAGAGAACTTTGTTCCTCATACGATTCTGGGTGACATGATAAACAAGAGCAGAGCTCTTTTTCGTAAAATTTATCTTATTATTTTCTTATGGAGATCCAATCGATTTTTTCAAAAATATTTTAATATTTTTTACAAAAATTGAATGGATCTACAAAAAAGAATAATAAAAATAATTTTGACGAAAAAGTTCTTCGCAAATTTTATAATACTCGTCAAAAGGTGTCGAATAACCTTAAAAAAAAATTTTTCGTTTATCATGTCACCTAGAAATGTGTGAGGAAGAAAGTTCCTTTAATAAAAATGGTATTGAAAATAGTGATTTATTGTGACGTGTAGGATCATGATTTTGTTCGATAAATAGACTTTGAAATTCGCTAAAAAATGCCAAAAGTGACTACATGCTCATATTTAGCCTCAAACAACTTTGAACCTAAGAGTTTTGAAATATCTGAAAACATTCACGAGCATTTTACATAAAAAATAGAACCTTTTTACCGAAATCCAGAAAATTTGTTTTTCTTCAATCTCGATTTCCCAGAGAATCACACACACACACGCACGCACGCACGCACGCACGCACGCACGCACAAACGCACGCACGCACGCACGCACGCACGCACACACATATATATATATATATATTTTCGTGCATGAAACGGCAATGTATTGCTTTTAAACCCCATGGGACCATCGGAATGAATCAAATCTCTCTCTCTCTCTCTCTCTGTCTCTCTCTCTCTCTGTCTCTCTCTCTCTCTCTCTCTCTCTCTCTCTCTCTCTCTCTCTCTCTCTCTCTCTCTCTCTCTCTCTCTCTCTCTCTCTCTCTGACTGGCTTGGTAAGTACGCACCACGCACTCCCTACACTCCGCATTGTAACACTGCATACTGCCGCATTCTGCCTTCGGGCGCCTTGCTTCTAGATACATTGCGTGTCCAAAGTTGCAAGCTGCGTAGACACCTATTCTGTATCCTGTGCGTGCTCTGCTTGCAACATCCTTGCATCTTTACGTTGCTGCTGTTTTGCTTTGGAGGTTAGCTCGTCATTTGGATTTGGGCGTATTTCCACAGTCATCTCGTCGCGCATGCTCCAACACCTGCGGCTATTTTGGAAACGAGGCCTGTTTCCTAAGTATCGAGTCAAGGCATACACAGCAAGCAGTCACGTGTCATCCAAAGCTGAGTGAGTGAGAACATTATACGTGACTATCACGGGAGTGTAGTGTGTAGTGAGCGTAGCACCCGATAGGTGGCGAACCGTAAGTCGCGCCCGCAACTAAAATTTGCGCGTAGAGTTGGTAAATAGTGGCTCGACGAAACTGCTCGGTGTAGACTCCGATAATGCTCGCAGGCTTTTTATTGTATTCACGGCATGAATTCATTGGTACTATTATTCTCAGAGTAACGCATGCTTGTAACATCTAAGTCTCTTGCGCTTTACGTAGCATGAATCGCCTCTATCGGATGCCATACATACACGATCGTGCGTTCAATCTTTTCATTTTTTCTGGAATTGTAAACTTAATATGAGACTGGCAACGTTGGAACCACCAGTAAGACCAAGAACGTATTACTCCTACTTTCACGTACGTCTAACATACACGAAACTGTCTGTGAACGTCGTCTGCTCCACAGCTGCTAATTACAGACTTAAGTGAGTGTATGATAAACTTAGCCTACGCTGATTAGTTGTATTAGCTAATTCTCCGTGCTTTGTTACTGCGTGCAATATGAATTGAAAGTGTGAAAATTTTAGATTTAGTATAATTGTTACATTGTTAAGTGCTTTGTACTATATACTAGTGAGTTGCGATTGTTATCTACTTAAATTAGCGTCGATATTTTAGTGTATAAATATTATTAGAGTGATACAGGCTATTTTTCTTGAGGCACGTGCGTGTCCAAGTCAGTGGTTAATTTAAGCGCTCGATCGAATTAATCAATCATTTTGTGTATTTACCGATCATTAGTTACAACTGTCGGTATATTATCATGTAACGGTAACTTATCTTACAATTAATCAATATTGAGTCTCATTGTACATATAATAATTTTTACGATTAGAGCTGCGACACACATTTCAATAAGCTAGGTCTGGTTATTTTCGTTAATTTTTAGCTACTAAAAAGACGATAACTTTAGCTGTACGAGTATTACACATGTATAAATGCAAAAAGTGTAAAAAAAAATTGTTTTCAAACATCGTCAATGTTTCGAATGCCGTAGTACATTTCATCCGGGTTGTATTTTCGGTTTTATTGTAAATAAGCCAACTGATCACTGCTGCGACCGCTCTTTTAGCGATACACTTTCTTCGATATAGTCAACCGTCAGATCCGTGTAATCTTTCTCCCTCTTTGCGAAGTGGTTTAAATAACAGCTCCACTGGTCGGTCATTAGTTTATGATTCTAGTAGGGGTATTAACGTTGGAAATCTTGACATATCAAACGTTAGTGAAGATATACATAGTGTGGGTGAAAACATAGCTCCGGAACCTATACGAGGTCTGTCCCAAAAGTATCCGACCTACCTCGATTTCTCGGCGCTTGATTTATTCTTCGTCATCCGGGGGGTGGCATCCTTCAAAGTAGTCCCCTTTTGATTGAACAAGACGCTCATATCGATGTTTCCACTTATTAAAGCACTCTTGAAAGTCAGACTTCGGAATCGCCTTTAGTGCATTCGTCGCATTAGTTTCAACAGTCTGTTTATTGTCGAATCGATGTCCTTTAAGCGGCATTTTCAATCGAGGAAACAGCCAAAAGTCGCAGGGAGCTATATCAGGACTGTATGGAGGCTGGCGGAGCTGCGCAACACTGTGTTTCAATAAATACTGCTGCACAAGGTTTGATGCGTGCGCTGGAACATTGTCGTGATGAAGAAGCCAGTCACCGGTTTCCCAAATTCTCGGTTAAAATTCACCAAACAGTACTTTTTGGTATTCCAAGTTCATCTTCCAGTTCTCTCACAGTCAAACGACGATCTTGTTCAACTGCGACACGCACACGCTCGATATTATCCGACGATGTTCCCGTCGAAGGTCGACCAGAACGAGAATCACTGTCAACAGATGTGCGGCCACTTTTGAACCGCCTATACCACTCTTTTATTTGTGTTTTGCCCATACACTCATCTTTAAAGGCCTTTTGCAACATTTCAATAGTTTCCGCACAACTTTTACCGAGATTAAAGCAAAATTTTATGTAAATTCGCTGTTCGGTTCGTTCAGCCATTTTTAGCCATAAGCAAATTGCGACGAACGCAAAAAAGTCGTTGTAAACAAATACACGCTGCGCGGGAACTAAGGCGTTTCATCGGTATCTCAGGCTACTGACTAGAAGGTTCGGAGTTGCTGGTGACGTTCGTACCCTCCAGAGGTCGCCTGAGTCTCTCCGCGCGAAGATATGAACGTAGGTCGGATACTTTTGGGACAGACCTCGTAGAAGTAAGCTCTTTCACTGCATCATTCTCTCGCGTCGACAATAAAATGTCGGAAGGTTTACCACAGGGTTGGGAGAATTTTACCACGGCACAGCAATTTTCTACGCTTTTTAGCGCTATCAGTAGTAATAATACCAGTACGAACGAGCGTTTTAATGCATTATCAGACAAAATTGATACTTTTACTGAAACTTTGAGTGAACAAAATGTGCGCTTAAAATTTCTTGAAGACGAAAATGCTACTCTCCGTAACGAAATACAGGATTTAAAAGTCTTGCATGCCCAAGCTACCCCGAGCACGGAAATGAAAATTACGGGTATCCCGATTACGTCTAATATACCATTACCTGAACTGACTAGTAAAATTTTACATTATATAGATTTAGGAGCATTAAAAACTGATATTTTAGAAATACGTGAGTTTAAACTAAAAAACAAAAATTCTTCTAACGAAATGGAAGTTCAAAATGGTCACTCAAGCGGCGATGATAACAATGCGAGAAAAAAGGGAAAGGAAAAGGATAAGATACCGACTTTTTCTTTCATCGTCAAATTTAAGTCATCTAGTACACGTGATCACGTCTTAAAAGTTAAGCGAGAATTCGGCGAATTGTTATTTTCTGATTTTTACCAGGGCGCCGATAATCTAATTGTTAATTTATATGAAATGTTGCCTTCAGTTGTTCACAATCTTTTGTATTTAACTAAAGAGAAAGCTATACAGTGCAAATATAACTATGTAAAGGCAATACTTATGTTCGCAAAAATGATGAGTCTTACAGAATTTGCATAGTAACCGAAAATGACCTTGAGAAATTATTGTGACTGCCCTCAAATTCTAACTGACTAGCACAATCCTCTTGTAGACATTCATTTTTACGTGTCGCTCAAATTAATGCCAATTCAATAAAAGATCACTTAAACGAAATAGAAATATTTCTTATTAATAAAAATATCGATATACTGTCCATATCCGAGTCCTGGCTGACGCCTAATAAAGAAGATTCTTTGCCATATTGAATTTTAATCTAGTTCGCAACGATCAAGGCCTTTTAGCGACTAGTGGCAAACGCACTTATATTCAAGCTGGCGGAGTCGCATGTTATATTCGGAATGGAATTTCATGCAGAATACTTAGTGCTCCACATATAAATGATTTGAATGACACCGAATATCTACTTGTTGATATTAGTCTAGAAAATAACAAGCATGTTCTTTTTGCCTCAATTTATTGTCGACCTCAGGGTAATATTTTAACGAGCTTTTTTGAGTCATTTCAAAGATATGTATATCTTTACTCGAATGTTATTCTATCTGGGGACTTGAATTCGAATTTATTAATTAATAATTTTTATGGATTACATTTGCAAAATCTTATTACTGAAAACTGTTTGTTTATTGTACCATCTGGTGTAACACATCATAATGGCTCGATGTTATACTTACTGACTCTTCAAGCAAGGTTCATTCGTTCGAAAAATCTGAGGAACCATTTATTAATTGCCACGATTACATAATAATTGATTATAAATTAGATGGTCCCATTAATAAGAACATTACAGTGACGTCGAGAGTTTAGGAAATTTTCTTCGAATTTATTTTCCAACGATATATGTGTTTGTTTGGAGGATATGTATGAGCGATTCAGTAATGTTAATGATGTAAACATTCTGTTAGATGAGTTCAAATCAAAGGCCGTTGATACACTAAATATACATGCACCATTTACAACCCGTCATATTCGTAAAAATACTGCCCCGTGGTTAATTAAAGAACTTAAGGATAAATGTAAATACCGAAATCGACTATATAAAGAGGCTAAACGCACGAATAATTCATCCCTTCTGTTAGAGTATAAAATAGTACGCGAGCAGCTTAAAAACGAGATAACTTTAAAATTATCATCACCTCTGAATATTTTTATTCCGATGAAGTTATTCGCTACTATTCTTCAGTCACATGTTGTCACCCATCTTGCTCAATTACAAAACTTCAGAAAATACTCGCGATACCGATACGTGACAACGAGCTTAGCTTTTCCTTCGGACCAGTGAACAGAATACAAGTCCAGCAAACAATGTTGTTGTGCCTTCCTAAAGCTAAAGGACGTAGTTGTGATGGACTTTCTCTTTCTTACTTCCAAGAATTGCTACTATTATTAGTCGCTTTTTTACTGATCTTTTTAATATGTCCATATCATCTTGTACATATCCTACAGAATGGAAAAAATCACTCATAGTTCCTCTCAGTAAAGTTCCTACGCCTGGCTCTCCAGCAAATATAAGACCAGTTGCTAACTTATCTCATTTTGCTAAAGTATTTGACTCTCTCATGACGCAACAGCTAACTGAGTATCTTGAAGTAAATTCACTTCTTTCTCCATTCCAATCAGGGTTTAGAAGTAATTTTAGTACGCAAACGGTGCTGTTGAAACTTACCGAAGATATCCCCGAGAAGGGGTTGGTTACAGTCCTGTTACTTTTCGATCTCAAAGGGGCTTTTGATTCCATTAATCACGAATTACTTTTGAAGAAGCTTAGAGAACTTAATTTCTCCGATGAAGCTATTAGTTGGTTTCACTCGTATTTAACAGGTCGGTCTCAAGATGTGATTAATCTTGATGGTAGTTTATCTGATTTTATGGAAAACTTTTTATGAGTACCACAGGGCTCAACTCCGGGCCCAATTATTTTTCTAATATTTATCAACATGCTAGCACTAGTCTTAGCTCATTGTAAAGATAATTGCTTACTTTTTGCGGACGCTTTCCAATTCTACATACAATGTTAACCAGCTGAATTGCCAGCTGCGATCTTTAAATTAAATGAAGATGCTGCTGCTGTAGTAAATTGGGTTAAATCAAACGGGCTAATTCTTGATGTTGATAAAACGCAAGCCCTGCTCATTGCATCCGTGCAATATTACATGCGTATTGATAAAAACAATCTTCCACCCATAGTAGTCGATGGTTCAATCATATCACTTGTAAGCACAGCAAAAAATGTTGGTGTTATTCTCAGCGAAGACTTATCGTGGAATGCCCATGTATCCCAAATTTGCTCTAGGGTCCAAAATGTCCTTTATCGTCTAAGATTTAGAGGTATACAGGGTGTCAATTAAGTCCCGGGACGGCTGAATATTTTCTAAAGTACTGCTTTTCTGGAAGAGGTCAAGGTCATTCCTTAAGTAACTTTGAACAAGGAACCCAACGGTGACCTTGGATTTGACCTTGAACCTCATTTTCAAGGTTAATTTGAGGTCAACCTCATTTTTTCAAACGGGAACCCCTATTTTTTATAGCGGAATCGGAAAGAGCGGAAAATTTTACATCCGGATATGTATTGAGGTATGGGGTTGAGGTAACCCTTAGAGGTCAAATAGAGGTCAAATAATGACTTCTTAAAAATCTCGCGAGTTCAGTGGTAAAACAAAACAAACAAAGGTCATACCCTAGGTAAATCTTTACGGAGTACCCGACGGTGACCTTGGATTTGACCTTGAACCTCATTTTCAAGGTTGTTTCGAGGTCAACCTCATATTTTCAAATGGAAACCCTTATTTTTGATACCGGATTCGGAAGGAGCGAAAAATATCAAGTATGGATGTGTTGAACAAGGGATGTAATTGTGACCTTCAATTTGACTTTGGACTTGACCTTGAAGGTCATTTGAAGGTCAACTGGTTTTTTTAATCGGAAATCCCAGTAATAATACCGGAAACCGATAGAGCGAGAAATTTTACATTCAGTCCTTATTCTCACTTTTAGCGTTACCCAGAAACAACGATGTGGACGTAGTAAGATCTGTTTCCTTCGGGGTGCTTGATTAACGTGAGTCCCCTTGTCTCTCATGATTCGGGTGCTTGATTAACGTGAGTCCCCTTGCCTCTCACGATTGGGGTGCTTGATTAACGTGAGTCCCCTTGCCTCTCACGATTCGGGTGCTTGATTAGTGAGTCCCCTTGCCTCTCACGATTGGGGTGCTTGATTAACGTGAGTCCCCTTGCCTCTCACTCAAAGGTTCAAAGTTTAACGGAGATGCTCAAACTGAAAACCTTCAACTTCTTGACAGAAAGCTAGACGATTGTAAAAATGAGTAACAGCATCGCGAATCATTGCTCTATCAATTCTAGCAGCCTCTTGCATAATCCGATTGCGAAGATCCTCTAAATTGTTTGGTTTAGTGGCATAAACTTTACTCTTGAGGTAACCCCAGAGAAAGCAATCGAGTGGTGTCAGATCCTGAGATCTAGCCGGCCACTCGATTTGACCCCTCCTTCCAATCCATCTACGAGGAAACTGAACATCCAAATATGCTCGAACGTCTCGACCAAAATGAGCGGCTGCTCCATCCTGCTGAAACCAAGTTACATCGTAATCATCACCTGCTATCTCTCTAATTCGTGGTATTATTTGATCCCTTAGTAACTGTTCGTATAAAGCTGCAGTGAGATTACCGTCGATAAGGAAAGGGCCTACGAGAGTATCGTTAAAGATACCAGCCAACACATTCACCTTTTGTGGATATTGTGTGTGGTTTTCCAACATCCGTGCTGGATTTGAGTCAGACCAATATCTGCAATTTTGTCTATTGACCTCACCATTTAAAGTGAAAGTAGCCTCATCCGAAAAAACTATATTGTATAAAAAATTAGGCTCTGCTTCTATTCTATTCATCATCGTTTCGCAAAACTCGAGCCGACGATCCTGATCATCTTCATTAAGCTCCTGTACCAAATGGATTTTATAAGGATGAAAATGAATGCTTTTCAGAATTTTTCGTACGCATTCATGAGAAACGTCATGCTCATGCCCAGCTCTATGTGAACTGAGATGCGGATTTTCAATAAACGCTTGAGCAATTTTAATCTGCTTCTCCTCAGTTGCAACAGATGTTGGGCGACCAGTTCTCTGAAGATCACTAATAGTCCCAAATTCTGCGAAGCGCCCTACAGTCCTTTCGACTGTAGATTTTGAAATAGGCGTTTGTCCATCTTGATTACGGAAATTGTTATTGAACAGTGTGCGCACTTCAAGGTAAGATCGAACTCGATCTCCCCAACCACGCATCATCAACAAACTTATCCGTTCGGTATTCCGAATAGTACACAAATTGAAACCAAAAGAAAAACTTATCAGTTGCAAAGGAAAACGAGTTTTTCCAAAAGGAATTTTTAGATAAAATAAATTGTGAGTACTTAAATACCTATGAATTTGAACTACCAATTCGAACTCTAAAACATATTTTGTTCGAAAACTATCAGCCGGTACAATCCAGGAACAACGCAAAATATCTAATAAATTCTGTTATTTTTAATGCTTAATTAGCAAGAGTCCTTAAATTCAGGAACCGCTAACTCATAAATTGTAATGATAAATTCCTGACATCAATCTTTGTCTTTACCTATTTACAAACTTGAAATGAGTTTGGAAACAATTTTAACAAACGTTTATTTTATCTAACAATCATTTTCTTTTGTAAACATTCCTTTTAAGTGACTATTCTGTCTTGAAATATTTTACTTGGGGGTTTTTGGGGTCGCTGAGTTAGAATCTACTACTACAATTTCGATTTTTCCAAATCCAAAATGGCGAATTCAAGATGGCGGATGAAAATCTTGGGAACAGCACATTTTTGTCTGGAAATGAGTACTCGGGGATTTTTGGGGTCGCTGAGTTAGGATCTACTACCGAAATTTCATTTTCTTCAAATCCAAGATGTTATTGCCATTAAACTTTGGACCTCTAAGGGAGAGGCAAGGAGACTCACGTTAATCAAGCACTCCAAAGGAAACAGATCTTACTACGTCCACGTCGTTGTTTCTGGGTAACGCTAAAAGTGAGAATAAGGACTGAATGTAAAATTTCTCGCTCTATCGGTTTCCGGTATTATTACTGGGATTTCCGATTAAAAAAACCAGTTGACCTTTAAATGACCTTCAAGGTCAAGTCCAAAGTCAAATTGAAGGTCACAATTACATCCCTTGTTCAACACATCCATACTTGAAATTTCTCGCTCCTTCCGAATCCGGTATCAAAAATAAGGCTTTCCATTTGAAAATATGAGGTCGACCTCGAAACAACCTTGAAAATGAGGTTCAAGGTCAAATCCAAGGTCACCGTCGGGTACCCCGTAAAGATTTACCTAGGGTATGACCTTTGTTTGTTTTGTTTTACCACTGAACTCGCGAGATTTTTAAGAAGTCATTATTTGACCTCTATTTGATCTCTAGGGGTTACCTCAACCCCATACCTCAATACATTACCGGATGTAAAATTTTCCGCTCTTTCCGATTCCGCTATAAAAAATAGGGGTTCCCGTTTGAAAAAATGAGGTTGACCTCAAAATAACCTTGAAAATGAAGTTCAAGGTCAAATCCAAGGTCACCGTTGGGTTCCTTGTTCAAAGTTACTTAAGAAATGACCTTGACCTCTTCCAGAAAAGCAGTACTTTAGAAAATATTCAGCCGTCCCGGGACTTAATTGACACCCTGTATATCTATCAAGTCGGATTAAAACTCAACTAGTCAATGGACTAATATTTCCACACTTTGACTACGCTTGTCTAGTATTCAGTGATCTTTCGCAATATCTTGCTGTTAAACTCCAGCGACTATGTAATACTGCCATACGCTTCGTATTTAGTCTAAAACGTGATGTAGCGTTGAAACCATATTATAAACAGCTAAATTTGCTACCCCTTGCTGAGCGTCGAAAATACTTTTTAGGAGATACTATTTATAAAATATTAACGGTGTCGAGACCGGAATATCTTCATAAGTTATTCCCGGAAATCAAAGATGACACACGTCTTTTGCAAAGACTGAAATCGTCAAATTTTGTAATCCTCCGTAGCTACAACGAGAACTTATCGATACACATTTTCTATCCAAGCTATGGAACTGTGGGATACTTTGCCTATCACGATTAGACTGAAAAAGACTGTTGAATCGGTTAAAATGACATTATTCGGATATCTTATAGAATTAGAACACCCCTAGGTATGAATAGAATTTAATTTAATTAATTAAAATTGCTGTTATTAGTTTTCTACTCATGCGATATACATTACGAATATTTTAACTGAGAGGCTATTTCTCGGAAATGCGCTGCAATTTAATTATTGTTATTAGTATTAATTTGTAATAATTGCTATTTTCTATATATATATTTTTATACATGTTACAATAATTAAAATGTATTATACTGTTTGTTTGCCATACGGTTACGATAACCTTGGCATACATAAATTTGTTATCAATCTCTCTCTCTCTCTCTCTCTCTCTCTCTCTCTCTCTCTCTCTCTCTCTCTCTCTCTCTCTCTCTCTCTCTCTCTCTCTCTCTCTCTCTCTCTCTCTGAGAGCAGGATTTATCAATGTGACCTCTCTAGATTGTCATATTGGTACACTCCGTCAACACCTTCTATCTGGTCCCTCCTACCACCTTGTTGGAATTGCTGAGACGCACCTTGCTCAAAACATTGACGACAATCGCATTCAGATCAAGGGCTATTCAATTTTAAGATTAGATAGGAATAAATTTGGGAGTGGGTTAGTCCTGTATGTACACAATAGTTTTAAGGCAACCATACTAAGCCGCTCACGTACCACCCAGGATGGTACACCGAACATTTCTGAATATATTATGTGTAGTGTGGAACAGGGCGACCTTCCCCCCGTATTCGTTGCTCTAATTTATAGGCCACCGCATGTACCATTCCTGCAAAATTCAGACCTAATTGATAAGCTAGCTACATACACGCAGGACTATAGCCATAAAATCTTGATGGGTGATCTGAATGCGAACCTGTTGAAGACGTCGGCTGATGCAAGATTCATTAGGCGATTAGCCAACGATTTAAATCTAAAAATAATAGAGCATGGTGCGACTCATCACCTCGAGGGGTCTCACACATGGATTGATGTCGTTATGACAGATGACAACGACGTGGTGCTGAATGCCAGCAATCAGGCGGCGCCCTTTGCCAGCAATCACACAATTATAGATGTTGAAATAGATTTAAAATTAAACAATAGCCCCATCACCGATACTTTTAGTTACAGAGATTTTAAAACAATAGAACAGGAAGATCTTCTATCTTACCTGAGTAAATGTGACTGGGCGGCGTTTGATTCCTTGGACAACAACGACATGGACGATTTATTGGGACAGCTCAGCGCCAATCTCATGGGTGCAATAGATGAACTCGTTCCACTGAAGCAATTTACACCAAAAAATAAAGCTAATCCTCCATGGATTGACGCAGATCTGGCTCACATAATAAAAAAACGTGACGCCGTACGCAGACGACTACAGCGCACAAAAAACGGTAATCTTTGGCAGG
Source organism: Gastracanthus pulcherrimus (assembly GCA_949152435.1). Lineage (NCBI taxonomy): Eukaryota > Metazoa > Arthropoda > Insecta > Hymenoptera > Pteromalidae > Gastracanthus > Gastracanthus pulcherrimus. The sequence continues at coordinate 97,215,978 of OX424576.1, forward strand.
AGTACCGGTCTCTCGCGGTCGAAGCAGAACAACGCATGAAAATCGCGCGGGAGACTTACATGCAGAATAAGATTTTTGAAGCCCTAGAAAATAAGAAGGATATTTGGAAAGAACTAAAGGGCTTGGGGCTCCTGTCAAGGGCACGGGGAGGGGGGTTGCATGGCTTCTCGCCGGGTGAGCTGAACTCGCACTTTGCGGGGGTATCGGTCTCCCATAGTGAAGGTGACGTTGATGTGGGTAGCATCTTGGATTCGGCCAGTGACGACGGCTTTGTTTTCAAAGACGTTACAGTGACGGACGTAGTCCTGGCTGTTGCTCATTTCTCGTCGCAGGCTAGGGGTGAGGACGGTATTCCCCAAAGCGTTGTAGCTAAGGCTCTCCCGTATATAAGTCATCATATAGCGAGGGTCTTCAACTCCTCTTTGTCTGGTGGTGTCTTCCCAGGGGCTTGGAGGGGGGCTCACTTGGTGCCTCTAAAAAAGGTTTCAGTGCCATCTATTTTATCAGATTTTCGCCCAATAGCACTATTGAGCTTTCTCTCCAAGGTGCTGGAGAAGATAGTACACAACCAGATTACCGATTTCTTAAGATCCAAAAATATCTTGGATCCTCTGCAAACCGGTTTCAGACAACATCACAGCACCCAGACAGCTCTACTAAAACTAACCGAGGACATACGAACTGGGATAAACGACAATAAGAAACTAATGACTATACTGCTACTGTTCGACTTTAGTAAGGCGTTTGACACTATATCACCATCTAAATTACTTCGTAAGCTGATACGCATGGGTTTTTCCAGGAGTGTTCTTCTGTGGATCAAATCATACATTTTTGGTCGCAGGCAAAAAGTCATAACTGACAACAACGGGGAATCTGATTGGCTAACCACCAATCTAGGTGTGCCACAGGGTTCAGTCCTGGGGCCCTTGCTATTCAGTCTTTATATCAATGACTTACAAGACGTACTGACTGGTGGTGATGTTAAACACTTGCTATACGCGGACGACTTGCAAACTTACACTCAAGTGACATGGCGAGATCTTTATGTGGGTATCAGATGCATGTCGGCTGTTGCGCGGGTAGTGTCGGAGTGGGCCGAAGCATCCGGACTGCGACTCAATGTCGGCAAAACAAAAGCGATCATTTTCGACTCCGAGCACAACATCAATCGTTTGCAGGATCTTGGTTTGCCCGGCATTGAGTTTCAGGAAGGTGTACATGTGCCTTTCTCTGACTCGGTCACAAACCTTGGTGTTGTCATGGACTCTAAACTCACGTGGAAACTGCAGGTTGATGCAGTTAGAAAAAAGGTAAATCGTGCTCTTTACAGCCTATGATTTTTTAGTTCATGCACAACTCAGGCGTTGAGAAAGCAGCTTGCATGCGCGCTGGTAGTGCCACATTTAGATTATTTTTCCGTGGTTCAACTTGATGTGTCTGATGAGCTCGAAACGAAGTTGCAACGACTTCAAAATTCATGTGTGAGATACATATGTGGTGTTAGAAGGGATGAGCACATCACTCCTCACAGGAAATATCTTGGCTGGCTTACAGTAAAGGAAAGAAGAGCGTAATTTGCGGGGTTATTATTGTATAGGGCAATAAATATGGGATAACCTCCGTACCTTGCGGCTCTCTTTGGTAAAAACACAGCTAGGACTTCCAGTAGGAGCGGTGTGAAAGAGCTCTCGGTTCCGGGTTCGCGGACTGATAAGGGTCTCTATTCGTTTAGAGCCCAAGGTTCGCGATTCTGGAACACCCTCCCCTGCAGTATGAGGTATCTGCCGTCCTTATGTAAATTTAAAACGGCGTTAGGCAGGCACCTCAGACAACTGCACGGTGAGTAAGTTGACATTTTTTCATGATGACGGAGAATTCACATTCATGGGTAGTTATTTATTTATTTATTGACTTATTTATTTGTTTATTTATTTATTTATTTAATTATTTATTTATTTATTTATTTATTTATTTAATTATTTATTTATTTATTTATTTATTTATTTATTTATTTATTTATTTATTTATTTATTTATTTATCTATTTATTTATCTATTTATTTATTTATTTATTTATTTACTTAATTATTTATTTGTTTATTTATTTATTTACTTAATTATTTATTTATTTATTAATTGTATCTTTTTATTTTTTTATTTTAATTTATCCGTTCTCCCGTGTTCTGTATTCTTAGTCGTGAAAAATGTTGTAATGTACAAAATATAAAGAGTACATTTTAATAAAGAGTAAATATATCTGCGTGTGTGATGAGTGTATGTATCGGCTGAATTATTTATTTATTTAATTATTTATTTATTTATTTATTTATTTAATTATTTATTTATTTATTTATTTATTTATTTAATTATTTATTTATTTAATTATTTATTTATTTAATTATTTATTTATTTAATTATTTATTTAATTATTTATTTATTTAATTATTTATTTAATTATTTATTTATTTAATTATTTATTTATTTAATTATTTATTTAATTATTTATTTATTTAATTATTTATTTAATTATTTATTTATTTAATTATTTATTTAATTATTTATTTATTTAATTATTTATTTAATTATTTATTTATTAATTGTATCTTTTTATTTTTTTTTATTTTAATTTATCCGTTCTCCCGTGTTTTGTATTCTTAGTCGTGAAAAATGTTGTAATGTACAAAATATAAAGAGTACATTTTAATAAAGAGTAAATATATCTGCGTGTGTGATGAGTGTATGTATCGGCTGAATTGTAATTGTTTTTAAATTGTGACGTGATGGATGTACGTGTATGCAAGAATGAGTAGACTTCAGAAATTGTTATGGAACTGTGATATAAACAAACGGTGATATTAGATAATGACAAATTTGTGCAACAATTTGTATGTAATGTATTTTTGCCAAAATTGACAAATAAATCGTATATCTATCTATCTATCTATCTCTCTCTCTCTCTCTCTCGTTCTCTCTCTGTCTCTGGGTTGGTGAATAATTACACTCGCTTTGAGAGTTGGGACTCTTTGCCGACAATCTAGCTTCCTGTCTGCTTTCATTTTTGGAAAATCTTAAAGATCTGCTCGACAGTTTGAGACAGGGAGACCGATTTTGCACATTGAGGTAGTACTCTGGTGTTTATCGACCAAAAAATAAAAAATTATTACAATTTCTTAATCTTTATAATTGTAATAATGTCTTAAAAGCTGTTAGGAGTCTTATCTTGATGGTTTAATAAAGTTAAAACGTGCTTCTCTCAATACTAATTTGTTTAACTTTAAAAATTGTCATGCGCCTGAGGTTTTAATGAATCATTTTTAAACTTTAAACAATTATTAGTAAATATGATCTGAATAAAAGTTATACCTTTTGAAGTAACTACACCACCATGGTTTATACGAGGGTAGTTCAATAAGTCTTTAGAATGACCAACAGATGGCGCGTGAATCGCTCCAAATCATCTGTTTTCAGTCAGCACCACTCCCGACTAGATATATGGTGCAGTCACAGTCCACATCTTCTGAGTTTACGTGTTTTTATAACCAATTGAAAAAAAAAATTGCTTGTTAAGAAAAATGGAAAATAACGAGTTCAGAGCGGTAATTAAACATTTTCATTTAAAGGGTTTAACTCCATATGAGATAAAAAATGAATTGGACTCGGTTCATGGCACATCTGCCCCTGCCTTAGCAACGGTTTATAACTGGGTAAATGAATTTAAGCGTCGTCGTACATCAATAAGTGACGAACCACGTTCAGGAAGGCCCGTAGAAGCAACTACTCCCGAAATCATCAATAAAATCCACGATATGGTGTTGAAGGATAGAAGATTAAAAGTGCGTGAGTTAGCTGAGGCCACAAGGATATCTATAGGTGCAGTTGTTCCAATTCTACATGAAAAATTAGGCATGAAAAAGCTATCGGCAAGATGGGTGCCGCGTTTGCTCTCAGCTGAGAATAAACGCAATAGAGTGGTCGCCTCTGAGGCTCTTTTGGCGCGCATAAGTCGGAATCCTGAGGAATTTTTTCGTCGATTTGTGACTGTGGATGAAACATGGATACACCACTACACTCCTGAGACAAAGGAACAATCCAAACAGTGGATTTCCACAGGCGAACCAGCTCCAAAGAAGGCAAAGACCGTAAAGTCAGCTGGTAAGGTTATGGCTACAGTTTTTTGGGATGCACGTGGAATTATACTTATTGACTACTTGGAAAAGGGTAAAACAATTACTGGTGAGTATTATGCATCATTATTAGAGCAGCTGAAAGAAGAAATTAAAAAAAAACGACCACATTTGGCGAGAAAAAAAATTCTCTTTCATCACGACAACGCCCGAGTTCACACATGCTTCGTTTCAATGGCTAAAATTGACGAACTAAAATTCGAATTGGTCGAACACCCACCGTATTCACCAGATTTAGCCCCCAGTGACTTTTTCTTATTTCCAAACTTGAAAAAATGGCTCGGTGGACAGAGATTTACGGACAACGAAGACGTCATTGCCTCTGTAAGTGCTTATTTTGAGGAACTTCCGAAAACGCACTTTTCTGAAGGATTAAAAAAACTTAAAAAGCGATTGACCAAGTGTATAGAGCTCCAAGGAGATTATGTTGAAAAATAAAAAAAAATTTACCCAAAAAAAATTGTTTTTATACTTTATTCTAAAGACTTATTGAACTACCCTCGTAGTATATATACAACTTATTATAAATATATTTCGCTTTTTACAGTTTTTTAAATAGTTTTTGATGGGCATAAAGCTAGGTTTATTTTTTTAGGAAAATGAAGCATCAGGTTTTATAGAGTGATAACTTTGGTTTGTTAGTGCTTCAAAAACATGATTTTTTGTATATCCAAGTTTAATATTGTGTTCGTACTACATTTTGCAATATCACTAATATTAGTGAAAATTAATACTAATTGTGGTATAAAATGAAGGGGATATGGTAAAACGACTTAAAATTCGGTATAAATTATTTTTGCTTCCTCAAAGAGGGAGCGTGCGTGTGTGTGTGTGCGGCGTGCGCGCGTATGCGTGTGTGTGTGTGTTTGTGGGTATCGGTATATGGAGTAATCCACTGTAAAATTTAATGTTCCAGAGCTCATTTTGTTTGTGTTCTTACACGAAGGAGCAGTAATAATTTTTTTAGTTTCTCGGATTAGTTTTTGTCCTCAGTGGTGTTTTAATTTTTGTGTTTTAGTTTTTCGGGTTTTTTAGTACGTTAGAAATAATATCATTGATCCAATGAAAATGCATTTTAAAGAGCATAAAATTACCTGTCTTTTACCACCCGAAATTTTGGATAAGGTGAATCCTTTCTTTTGTCATACACGAAAAAGTCATTTTTTGTTTTATCGTTGATTTCTCTAAAAGATATGAAGAAAATTTTTTTTTAATAAATTGTGGTGTTTAGGATAATATAGAAGATTATTCTGTAAAATTTTTAAGTTATTTTAATTTTCAATCTCGGAGAAAGAAATCATTTTGAAAAAAATCGATATTCTATGGCAAACGATGACTTGAGTAAAACGGCATTATTCCGTATGAAAATTTACAAAAAAGTATATTTTTATCTCTTGGCTAATTTCTTTGCCCAGATTATAAGAACTTTTATTTTTCGGGATATTCAGTTATAAATATATTTTTTTTTATTTTTAAACAATTTTTGATCGCTTATTTCTTGGGTATTACACGGTAATTGTTTACTTATGAAGGCTAATTTTTTTCGTCTTTTGCCTTTTTTTCATTTTGTATGATATTTTATTTTTAAAAACATGTTTAGTTGCTGATTTTTGATTTCTGGTTACGCGATAATTTTTGACCACCCAAAGCTTTTTTACGTTTGGCGACGAAGATTTAAAATCAAGAAGAATTTTTAAGATTTTCGATTCATTTTTGTTTAATAACATTTTTATTAATAGCAATAGACGTCATGCTTATTTTTCACCATAGTATTAAATAGAATAAATAATTTCATGAAATACAATTTATAAAGGTTGAATACGCTAAGTGCCAATGAATTGGTAGCGGTTTTTTCTAATAACATTGATAGGAAAAGAAGTTCAAGTTGATAGGTCTAGAATAGCAGATTTTATTTAAAACAAACGTCATACCTTAAACTATATGGACAACAAGCCATCCGATCATTGCTGCGTCCACACATTTTGCAATTCTCTCCAATGTAGTCGAATTCTGAATAACAATAATTATAATAACCAACCAACTTCCACTGAAAATATGAAAAAATGGCTATTAAATCTATGTAACACAGTGTTTGTTGGCGTTTCTTCGCGAAGGGGATTAGGCGGTAAATAATTACTCACTCTGTTTTATTTTAAGGGTTTGTTTATTTAGAAACTCCCGTCGCGAGGTGGTGGTTCGAAAAACGTGCGTCGTCGGCAGGATCCGCAGAGAGACTGCGGAGCGTGGCGGAAATACAAATCGCGAGCGCTCGAATTTGACTCGCGTAGTAAGTCGCCGTGTTGAGTAGCGAATTTGACTTGGTTATATATATATATACATATAGTTACGTAGATAATAAACACCGTCCACCTCGGTTACACATAAACGATAAATAGTATTGAATCAAACGTATGACAATAATATGGCGAATTGACTCTAATTTTAATTTTAATGAGTTTAAATAACTTTGAATCAACGTAAACTTAATCAATAGAATTTAATTGAATTAAAATTTTTAAACGTCAAGATTATTTGTCTTCTTAGAATTGTCTTCTTCTTTCTTGAAAGCGTCTTCTTGTTCTGGAACTAATAGAACCAATTTGACGATTGGTCTAGTAAGCGTCGTAGTTGCGGTGCGTACCGTGGCTACGCGTACAAGCCCATCCTTCCCAGCGTGCACATCCGTGATTCTTGCCAACGGCTAACGTGATGGAGGAGTGGTTTCGTGGCGGGTGAGAACTAGATCCCCAATTCGAAACGAAGGTAGCTTGGACTGCCATTTGCCTCGTTTCTGGAGGTGCTGCGTGTACTCGTGCGACCAGCTGTCCCATACTCTTTGCATCAGCTGTGTCGTGCGACGCCATCGCTGGAGCGGAGGAATGTTTTCTTCAGAAATTGTAGGCTCTGCAATAAAAAATGAAGGTCTTCTGATAATAAAAGTAGCGGGTGTGAGGACTGATAGGTTAGAGGGGTCGTCGGTTAAAGGCATGAGGGGCCTAGAATTTAAGCATGCTTCTACCTGATAGAGGAGAGTTGAAAACTCTTCAAATGTGAGTTTGGTCTCACCGACAACTCGCTTGAGATGGTGTTTCACGGATTTGACTACTACTGCTTTCCAGATGCCACCGAAATGGGGTGCAGCTGGTGGGTTGAAAATCCACTCAGTCCCTACCTTGTTTAGATCCTGAGCGACAAATCTACTGAACTCCGATCCCTTTTGATACATCTTTCTTAACTCTGAATCAGCCCCAACAAAATTCGTTCCTTGATCACTGAAGATTTTGATGCAAGGACTCCTTCTCGAAATGAATCACCTAAAGGCAGCAATGAATGTCTCTGTCGTGTAATCGGATACCACCTCTAAGTGAATGGCTTTCGTGCATAAGCATACAAATACGACGAAGTAACTTGTAGGCTTTGTAGCCTCTATGTCTCGTTGCACGTAACCAAAAGGAACCTGCACAATCAACTCCTGAATACATGAATGGTTCTGAAGGTTGCACCCTGGGCTCCGGAAGATCACCCATAAGTTGGTACCCTTGTGAGGCACGATACCTTTTACAAGTTACGCAATTGTTTATAAACGATTTGACCGTGAGTTTGCCCTTTATGACCCAAAACATCCGTTTGATACAAGCGAGAGTCAATTGTACTCCGCCATGAAGTGTTAAGTGATGATAATATTCGACTAGCAGTTTGGACCACCGACAATTCATTGGCAAAATTATCGGATGTTTCTCATCCTCGCTGAGAATAGCGTGTTTCAGACGTCCGCCCACCCTAATCAGTCCACTTTCTAACGTAGGATTCAGACTTTTCCAAGGGTGTAAATTAGCCAATTCTTTTCCATTTTGAAGAATATTGACCTCAGTGGCATAAAATGCCTTCTGAGTAAGAGCACTCCAGATTATTTTTGCCTGACGAGTCTCTATTCCACTAATCTGCGACTCTAAAAATATAGGAAATTCTTGCAGCACTACGGCTACCTTCCTTTTGATAAAAGACTTTTGTAGCAAAATTCTAACGAAGCGAAAAACGTAAATGGATACTCGAATTAACTTTGAAAGTGAAGAGTAGTTTTCTAACAGATCCCAAATCTGGTATTCACTCTTTCCTTTAATTGAAGCATTAATTGAGGAGTTCTGTCCCTGAGATTGCAGCAAGGACACTGAAGTCTCTCGTGAATTATCTAAATCAATAAATTTATCCCAGCTTGACATGTTTTCGTATAATCTTTGTGGACTTTTTCACTATAATTTATTATTTGCTAAATCCTCGACAGAACTACCGCGTGAAGCGATGTCTGCGGGGTTATCCGCCGAGTTGATATGATGCTAGAATGCATCAGGAAGCAAAGTGGAAATTTCTGTGGATCTGTGGGCCACAAAGGCGGGCCATTTTGAGGGAATGTCCCTAATCCAATACAAAAAGTCTCGAGAGTCTGACCAAAGATGAACCACTATTTCCGGTATTTTGAGCGTATCAACATAGTGCCGAACGAGTCTAGCGAGAAGCAAAGCAGCGCAGAGCTCTAATCTCGGAATTGAGAGCGTTTTTATTGGTGCTACCTTCGTTTTTGCACCTAGCATCGAAACCTGAATTCGACGTCAATCACCCTTAAATAAACAACTGCAGCATACGCTCGTTTTGATGCATCTGCAAAGCCATGAATTTCATAATTTTGTGAATTCGATTTTACGCCTGTCCAACAGGGGATATTCAAATCAGAAACTGAGCTAAGTGAAGAATACCATTCTTTCCAAAAGGTCTGCTGCTCTACTAACAAGACCGTGTCCCATTCTTTAGACAATGCCCAAAGCGACTGCATAAAGATTTTGGCCCTTACAACCACTGGGGCAATCCATCCCAGAGGATCATACATTTTGGCTATTCTAGATAAAACTGAGCGTTTTGTGATTGGGTCTAGCAGCGGAAGTACCTCGAATTTGAAACGAAAACAGTCATCTGCTGGATACCAACTAATACCTAGTACCGAAAAGCCTAGATCCATTCTCAATGAGTTTTCTGAGGCTAGCATATCGCTTGGAAGCCATTCTACTAACTCATCTTTGTTGGAAAGCCATTTTCTCAATTTGAAATCTCCTACAGCCAACAAATTAATAATGTCGTTTTGTTTTCTTTTGGCTTTCTCCAAAGAATGCTCTCCGGATAGTACGTCGTCTACATAAATGTCCTCCTTTATAACTTGCATTCCTAATGGATATCGCGACCCCTCATCTTCTGCTAATTTATGCAGAGTTCTACACGCGAGAAAAGTCGAGCAAATGAAACCAAACGTGACTGTTGTTAAGAAAAGGGTTCGAAAATCCTACTAAGATTCCTCTCTCCATACGATAGCTTGTAAGTATTGATCGTCGGGATGCACGAGAATTTGATTAAACATTTTTTCAACATCTGCTACAAAGACGTGAGAAAAACAACGCCATTTGGTTATTACATCCGTCAATTCTGGCAACAGATTTGGACCAACATGAAGTAAATCATTCAAGGAAAACTCTTTATTTTTTTTCATAGAAGCATTAAATACCGTCCGTAATTTCGTGGTCGTGCTACTCTCTTTGATCACCGCATGATGTGGCAAGAAAAAACATCTTTCTAGGTCTAAGCTTTCTGAGGATACAGGACGCATGTATCCGAGAGCTAAGGAATTTCTAACAGATTCTACATAAGAGGATTTGAGATCTTGATTTTTTTAAAATCTTTTTTCCATGTTGCGCAGCATGCTGACTGCTGGAGTGTAAGAATCGCCTAATTTTTTTGAAGTCGAAAAATTGGATCTGAGAGGTAGCCTAACCACATACCTCCCCCCTTTATTTCGGCTGACTGTGGTCTTGTAGAAATTTTCACACTCTTGTTCTTCATGAGTGAGTAATTTTCCTATAACTGGAGTCTCCTCGACGTCCCAGAATTTTCGCAGAAGTGTGTTGAGCTCTATTTCGTTGGTTTGAAAATTGATACTAATCCGAGGAATTTCAATATTTTGAGATGAGGTTGAACCAGAAATGATCCAACCAAGTAATGTAAGTATTGCAACTGGAGAGTTTTCGGGATCGCCTTTTCGAAGCCCTTCTTCCACTATTTGCGCATGTACCTTTCCGCCTAAGAGAATATCAATTTTGCCTGGTTGTTCGAAGTTTGGATTAGCTAGCGTTAATCCTTTAAGATGATCCCAATCCCGAATCTGTGCAGTAACAGGATTGTACGCTGTTACTTTAGAAATGACAAACGCTGTGACATCACAGCAAAATGTCGAAGGAAAACGAGGTTTTATGTTGAAGCTAACTTTGCTTTTACACATAAATACTTCGTCCCCCCAATGCCAGTAATTGGAACTCTGACCGATTGCCTTTTCAAGCGCAGAGCATGACACAACCTTTCCGTAATAACGGAGGATTGGGCCCCTTGATCTATTAAAGCTCGAACTGGCTTGCTGCAGCCATTAAACTGGGCGTATACCCAAGCTGTAGCAAGTGGAATGGTTTCCGAATTTACGCCCGCTTCAGAAAGCAGGACTTGAGAATCAAGTGCAGCTATGTGCTCCGAAGTGGCAGCTGCCTGAACTGTCTCAGATGCACAATGAGCCGTAGGCGCATTTTGAGATCCCGCTGATTTAGCTTGTGAAAAATCGTTGCTAGTGAAGTGCAACATCGTATGATGCTTGCCCGCGCAATTTTGACACCTCTTAGAATTTTTACAACTCGAAGCTTGATGGTTAGCAAAACAATTGAAGCATAAATGTTTGCTTGCAATTATTCTTTTCCTTTCTATTGGAGTTTTGGCTCTAAAGACCTCACAATTCTCACTATTTTGAATACTTTTACTTTTGAACGAGTTTGAAGGATTTTCCGAAGCTTTTAAAAAGCTTTACATATGAAAAACTTGTTTGGCGCTTTCCAGCTGAACCAGCGCTAAGCGCTCTACTTCTAGAAATTTGTTTAGCGAATCGAAAGAAGGAAATTGCATCGGGGTGTCTGATTTAGCTATTTTTTCTACCCACTTTCTTTGAATGGCAGGAATTAGTCTTGTAACAGTCCAGAATACAGTTATATGATCCCACTGATCTGTAGGGCTACCTAACATTTTCAAGGCTTATAAAACATTCTTAGTCCCTGTACGAATTCTACCGATTTCCTTCACTGATTCACCTTCCATGCCTTTCATCGAGAAAAATTTCGATAAAAGTTTTGTGATTAACAGTCCGCGTTTTCAAAATTTTCCCCTGCTGCCGGAATCTCCCGTAGTAATTCTGCAGCTTCTCCCTTTAAAACATTACGCAGATAGCGCATCTTAAAAACGTTTGCTAAATTAGTCCGTTTCACTACCATTTCATTGAATTCGTCTCTAAACCTAATCCAATCTTTGATTTCGCCCGAGAAAGTAGGAAGTTCTATTGGCGGAAGTTTGGTTTGATTAACCATACTGACATCCGCTTGAGCATTTCGAGTTTGCTGATCAGTATTATCCCTTATCGAAAAGTTTAATAAATGCTCGTTGAATCTTCCTAACCTATCCAGATACAACTCTTCCGTTTGATCAAAAACGTTATTTTTGAAATAATTATCGCTCGCGTCTACATCCTCGTCATCTAGCAAAAGATCATGATCCGCTTCGAAGTCCTTCCAAACTTTCTCTAAACGTTTCATACGAGTAGTGCAAGCTCCTTGTGTCATTTGCGCTTGGCCTGTCTTTTTGAAATTCTCGTACGAGCTGCCTATTTTTTTTTGTCTATCAAGCTGTTTCTCTATTGACGGGTTCATTTTGCTAACTAAATTGCTTAGACTAAACTATACTTATATTGTTTGAGGATGTGAAAAACTCAAGATTTATTGAGTCCGATCTGTAGATGTTTCCGATGAAGAAGAGGTTAGCCACTTAAATAGCTCCGGCCTATGAGCTCAACTTTCAGCTGTGGGATATCTATAGCTCAACGTCTCTCGAAGCTTGGCTGCCAAGACCACTGTCCAAGTTGCAGCTGTTCGAACATTTGCACTATGCAGAGATGAGAAAAGATATGAAAATTGCAATAAAGTGTGCCCGTGAAAGAAAAAACAAAAAAAAAACAAAGAAAACAAATCTTGTAGTTCGAAGCAAAGTAAACAAATCGTATTGTTGAAAGTAGAATGCACACCTCCTTTATTAGTGTGCGACTAAATCAAAAAATCCTTATGAAGCGACATACAGGCTCTGCCATACAGAGTCAAATTGTGTCGTATAACCATAAATAATTAAGAAGTAGTGAGAAAGCAACATAAAATAGGCAAAATGAATGTAATAAGGTTTCAATTCGCAATCAAGCACTAAATAAAGTTGTTGAATAGCCATGCGTTAACCCAAAACGTGCACCTATGTCTGCGGTCAACTCAAAAACAAAAAAAGAAAACCTCCAACCTTGGTCTTTTTCTTTAGGTTTCAAGCTTTTCGAATTACAAAGTTAATATCGATAGAGCATTTCAATTAAACTATGCAGGAAAGCCGAAAGAGCGAGAAATGATTTAAATCAAGATATAACCTCAAATGATTTTTCTACCCAGAGATTGGCATAAGACCAATAAATTTTACTAATCTACAGTTCTATTTTATCACTATTCTGAATTTGTTATTCACAATCTCTATTTATGCATTGTGTTTTAAGCAAGTATAAAGTTGCTAAGAAGAGTGAAGGAAAAGGTTTGCGATGTCTTTATACACAGCAATTGTAATTCAGACACCGGTGAACATCTCCATAGTGTTCAGCTCTCCTTGAGTTACCATGGATTCGAAATAAGTGGATAAAGCAAGTAACAGCTGTAGTATACAGCTCTCAATTTATTTTCCAGAGTCGAGGCTTGTTACTCGTACGATGACATATGAGCCCTCGCTCTTGTTTTTGTGGCACGTGTAGAGTACAGTACCTTTTTTAAAGAGTCGAAAGCAAACACTACTACGGTATATCGGAGGCTGCTCCGCATTCGCAACCTGCTCTCGTATCAGTGGATGAGTGGTAAGAAATAATTTTGCCCTAAAACCTCTCAACAGGTTTGCTTTGAGGTGTTATATCTCGTTGATGAATGTCCGCTCTGCTTGGCTATAAGTTTATCCGCTGCTCAGCCTAAGATTAATTATGCGTACATTTCAAATCTAAGTCACACAGCTAATCCGCAACAATATTCAACAGGAAAAAGCATACAGCCATCTACAATATTCTAACTAGCGTGTACAGGCATAATAGGATTCAACCGTAGCGATACTACAGATTAAGAGTGTAAATAGGGCATAATTTTTAATATATTTTCTTTTTATATTTACAACAGAGTGTGTACAAAATAGAGAGAGAGAGTGTTATTTTTGACAGCTACAGTGTAAGATGAGACTGTCTGCTACAGCGCTAACTGTTCTCGAGCCAGTTGAAAGAGAAAAAAAATAAAAAGAAAAAAAACGCTGTGGACAGAGAAGCAAAGCAGAAAAATTGAAAAGCGAGCAAAGCCAACAACAGAAAGTATGAGTTGGAGTGAAATTACCCAGTTGAAGTGAAGTTGAATGTAACTGCGCTGTACTGCTGTCGAAGCTGTGTGCTCCGATCTCCCGCTGCTACTTTCACCGTCGATTACAGCTTCGTATAGGTGTAGTAGCGGGGACTCTCGACGACGCCCGCGCTTCTGCAACTGCATTGTCCGTCGACCATGCCGCGTTGCTCGTGTGCGTTGCTCGGGCACGACCAAAATGGCGTCCTTTTGGTCGCACGTTGAGTTGCTGAGCTTTGCGTGTGCTGACGCGCTGAAAATGGCGCGCTGCTCGGCACTGGTGGAGCCGCTCCGACTCCGATGTGTAGCTTGCCTGCCGCTGTTGTCGCTGTCCCGACGCTGCGATGATGTGTCGTGCTTCTCGCGCGCGCCGCGGCTTCTCTGCCTTCGGAGCCGATGTGCTGTTCGTCGACTAGCACGCTGCTTGCGCGCTGCTCGATGCCGCTTTCATTTGCTGTGGTTCGTCCGCTGGCCTTTTGTCGGTGCCCCCGTGCGTCAACCGCTAAAAATTCGAGAAAGTAATAAGTATAGGTTCTCTTTCTCTCTCTCTCTTACTCTATATCTGTAGATGTTTCCCAGCTGGTGGGAGTCTTCCGTGTTCCCGCGACGAACTTGTCCCTCTCTCTCTCTCTCTCTCTCTCTTGGATAATGGACTCGTCCCCGTCCTTTGCACGATGAACTCGCCCGCCCCTCTTCTGTGTAATGGACTCGTCCGATGTTTCTCGGGCCTTGGTCTCGCCCTCCTCCTGATGAAGCGCGCCCTGTCGCTACCCGATGCTGTCTCTCCTCTTCCTTGCGGATCGTGCCTCCGAGTTCGTTATTCCTAGCCCCTCTAGGATTTTATGACGACTTTCTAGCGATGCTGTGATTGTCTCACTGCCCACGTTGTCGTCTTTCTCCCTTGTTAAGAAAGACGCTCCTGAGTGTGCGCCTTTCTCCCTTGTTGTGAAAGCCGTCTTGAAGTTGCACTTTTTAATTCACCACCGCGAGTCGCGTGTAAGGCAATCGAGAACTCTCTGAAGCCTATCCCTTTCGAAACCCCGAGCTGAGGACTGTGCTCCGAAATGCAGCTTTACTAAAAAAGATGGCCGGTCACTTCACTTTTCGCGAACGTAGGCGACACTGTGATTTCGCGTTGAATATCCGGCTCGAAGGACCGTCTGCGAGGTTCTCAGCTTAGGAGAAAAGTTTAATATTTCTGTAGATACTAAATATAATACTATTTTTCAATTTTTTACGAATATTGAATTAGTCATTATTTCAATAAAAATATAGATAAAAATAAAGGATAAATTGATCGCCATAGTCAATACACACGTTAAAAATAAACTACACATCACCTACACTGACAAATTAATAGCTGAAAAACTACGTAGGACGGAAAACTTCGTTAAACACAACCAAAATCTCTTGTTTACAAAAGCTGACAAGGGAATATTACAGTAGCCATAGAAAAACTTACGTACTTGAAAAAGTAGAAAACGCTTTCAAAGTCAAAAAATATTACATGTTACTAAACAAAGACCCATTGAAAGCTATGCAAAGGAAAATGAGAGGCTTACTAAAGAAGTGGGAAAACTTAGGTGTGTTTGAATGTGACAGTGTTTTCACTATTATAGATGTAAAACTCAAAAACACTTCTTTACCAAGAACCTATGGCTTAATAAAAATACTCAAAAATAACTTTCCTATTAGAATCATCGTTTCAGCACTAAACAGACCAACTTATTTATTTGATAAATGTCTTGCTTGGCTATTTAATAAATATTTCCCAAAACCATCATAAAACTAAAAAGATAATCAAACTCTTAAAAAAATATTAGACGAAACAATCAATTCCATCCGACTACAATTTGGTATCTCTCGATGTCGTTCCAATATTTAGTAACATTCCTAAACATCTAATTTTAGAAACAGTAGCATCTCAATGGCGATTTTTGAAGGTATACAGATTTTATTAGAATGCACTTTTTTAAAATTTAACAATAAATATTACCAACAAACACTGGACGCGCCCATGGGATTTTGTACTAGTCCAAGGTGCAGACATTTGCAGACATAACTTTAGAATTACTAGAGATGCATTGTCTTAATTTACTCAGCAACACTATACTTCTTTACAAACGATATGTTGATGCTTGCTTTTTAATTGCCAAAGAAAATGAAATTAACAAAATCTTAGACACCTTCAATAATTACACCAACCACCTACAATTTACAATAGAAAAAGAAAATAACAAAAAAATTAACTTCTTAGTCATACAAATAACACGTTACGAAAATAAAAACCCTAGAACTAATTGGTACAGAAACGAAACGGCATCGAGAAGGTATATAAATTTTAATTCACACCACCCAGATACTCAAAAAATAGCGATAATATATAATTTAGTAGACAGGAGCATTTTTCTCTCTCATCCACAACACCATATAGAAATCCTTAACTTCATACGAAAACTACTAAAAAACAATAGTTATCCTTCATCATTTATTGAAAAATACATAAAAAATAGTTTACACACATTACAGTCGCATAACAACATAAATAATAATAACAAGAACACAAATACTGACAATAACAATACTAATACCAATAATCAAAAAAACAATTTCCTTCTTCTTCCATACCATAAATACATCACTCCGAATATCGAACCCTTAATGAAAATACGTAGCATATTACAGGTCAATAATTCAACTAACAAACTCAACCATCTAATGAAATTAGGCAAAAATAGCCCGCTTTAGAAGTCTCAGAAGTTGCTTTCTCTGCTCTTTCTATCCGGTGAGCATTGTACAGTTCGGCGTAGGCAATGGCGCGCGGTCCGATTTCGACACCCATGACCTCCATAATTTTCAACACTGGCATAAATCCTTCATTGACAATGTATGCATCTATCCATGTAGCTATTTCCAATGTCATTTGTCCCACAGAAATATGCTTCGGAACAAAATTCCATACGCAGTGGTTGAACGACTTAGAATCACCATCTCGAATATATTTCTTATACTTTACGCCAAACCACTTCACAGATCGCTGAAACATTTCGATCAAACCATCCACTTCCATTTTTCCCGAACTTCCTTTGTGATTTGCCGTACATTATTTCGCATGATCTTCGTACCACTCCAAATACTCGTCCGTTTCTTCTTTGCCTACCCACTTTTCACATGCTATATACTCTTCTGATTTTACTATAACATCCACGATTATATTCGTAAACTTTCCAAACAAAGAGACGATGCCTAAAAGCGATGTGAATCCACGCTTCGCCCACGAACCATCGCCAGAAACTGTGATCTCATCTTCCGGATGACCGTTTGTCGCATTTTTTTCTATTTCTTCTTTCACTGCTTTTTTGAACACATTTTCAACTACGGTCTTTACAACAATATATATTTGGTCAATTATATAATAATAACCACTTTTACTAAAGCCGGAGCCTAAATCCATCAATTAGCAAAACACATTTATGCCAGCTAAACCGACGCCGAGTAGCCGCATAGCAAAAGTAAAGTGTCTGCTTACTTCGTACGCATTCCTGATTATCGGACAAGAGTTAATTAAAAATTCTTGTCAGGAGCACTTCACACACACACAGTTTGAATCCCAATCCTTACACTGATTTTTTCAAAAACTGGATATCACCATTACACAACTTGCACTTTATCACGGATTGTAATGCTGTGAACACTAGAGTGAAATTTAGTAGTACATAAGTAGTAGTTTCACTCAAAGCCACATCGAAGTCACTTTGATTTTCTATTTTGTGAAGTGCGAACAAACTCATTGTCTTTTTCAGCAGTATGATGAGTACCTCGAAATTTTCTCGGTACAGCAGTTTGCCCAGGACGCCAGTACTGGTTTACTGCCGGTTTGCTCCAAAACGTGTAATACCTGTGCTCCGAAATATAATATACATACATACAGGTATAAATTTAAGTATACACAAACTTTTCAGCTGCTATACGCAGATGTAAACGTTATACAACAACAATAGAGGGGACGGACCGTTGTAGCTGCCGCGCGGCTTAGAGCACGCAACTATAAGATGCTCTCGAATATGTGCTATAACTTCCTTAATACTTCGAATTTCGGTCTGAAATTTCTACAGTATATTCTCCAAATATTGTACTTTCAAAATAAATTATAAAAAAAAATCGATATTTTGAACCTCAACCTCCAGACTACAGCCTTAACAATATAGTCTACAAGATAGATTGTAATGATTGCCCAGCTAATTATATAGGTCAAACCTCCAGACAATTAAAAGTAAGAAAAGATAAGCATGAAACTTGCATTAAAAAAAAAGATGAACTTTCTCCTTTTTTCTTACACACTGAAAAAACGACCCACACTTTCAACATTGACAACATAAAAATTTTAGATCAAGAAAAAATTGAATATACTCGCAAATTCTCAGAAATGTTACACATACACCTACACGATAACACAGTTAATAGAATGTATGACACTAATTATCTTGAAGATACTTATAAAAGATCGATAGACTTAAAGGGGTCACACCACTCTAGGATTTAAAAAAAATCATTCTTTTTACTTAAACAATACTTTAGGGTCATAAAAACAATATCCAATTGGTCCCATAGTAAAAAAAAAGTGTATCAGCTTCAATTTTTAATTTTGCCGCCGCGCCTCGGAGTGCGCGTTTAGAGCATATGCGGTACCGCTCCGACTTTTAACTTTTACCTGTTGAAATATTAAATACCTGCCTTACTGACAAGGTAAAAGGTAAAAGGTCATTAGGTTACCTTTCGTGGTCACCAGGGTGCGCTGATACTATAATATACGTATAAATATATTATATGTACACTATAATATACGTGTATGAGTGTCAGTACAGTTGTGAAGTGACGCCAAGTCAGATGCTCCGATTTGCTTCTGCCGTTGATCTTTTTATTTTTTATGTAAATGATCATCAAAATAAAGTTGTTTTATAGTGAATTATCAATAATAATCGTACGCTGAACAAAATGAGTGATAAAAAACCTCAATACAGTGGAAAGAAGTCCGGACTGGGAGGTACTCCCATGGTAAAAAACGGAGCATTTCAAACTGCGTTAAAAAAATGAAACTTTTTTAAAACTTATGCCATTTTAAAAAAAAAATCGAATTAATAAGAAACCCTATATACTTCTATAGCCAATATCGTATACTTTAAGAAAAAATTTCGAGGTGCCCGTGGAGGTATAAAAAAAAGACATTTCGGAAAATGGCTCTGACGCCACCATTTTCTTTTGAAAATTCAATATGTGTTGAATTAAACCCTGAAAAAATGAAACCCGATCCCTTTACCCATATCCTAAAAAAAAATTATCAAAGTTAGACCTTCTTTCGTGGCTCTAGAGTGGTGTTACTCCTTAATGAAAAATATAAACAATAAAGAAAAATAACAGTAAATAATATTGTATAACAGCATCAACTCCATCCAAGACTCGTATCACATATCTGAATAATGTAAGAGATAAGGAGGTGACAGATTTCCGCACTTACAAAAGTCCGCTCGCTAGCTTTTACGAGGGGATCCCCCGGGTCGCGGTACATTACTACCACTAACGTTAGAATCTACCACTAATGGTAAAATATATAAATCTGCCACTTTTATTTTTTTCTCACTCCTTAATAAACGCCATATTAAATATCAAGCGCGCATAAGCAAGGAAGAAGTGGCAGTTAGCCGCGTAAGGTAAACGTTCGCTCGCTATCTTTCGCAAGGGGATTCCCCTTTACGCGGTACATCACCACTACTTACAGAAGAATAGTAGTAGTATGTATACATCTGCCACCTCTATTTCGCTTATTTCTCCTGGCTGAGCACCTCGCAGGATTTGCGCCAATTGGAATAACTCCCTTCCCTTCTTGTAATATAATACACACACATACTTTCACACTACCTATACATATATTTTCTACACTAGCACATTCAACCCTTTAAATAGCCAGAGATTTTCAAATTTAAGATTAGTCCAAATTTCGGGTTGTAAGAAGGAGCGTTGCGAATATTCCATCTCTCGCCGCCCTTGGCTCACCTTAGAACAAGAAATGTGTAATGGCTCGGACAGGTAGATCTTTTTAAATCTTTAAAACTTATAATTAAACAATTTGTCCATAGTTATTAACTAATTTGTGTTTGATTCTAGTATCTCTAATTCTGCCTTGAAAATAGTTTTGTTACATCTCTTGGTAAATATAGTTTATATTAGTCTTTAGTGAGTTTACGTATCTAATAAAATTTAGAAAAACAGTGATTTTAATGTTAAATTGACTAATTATTCTGAGTTACATATTTTAATTTTTGTGATTACAGTAATTTTATTGCCTTGACAAGGGGAGGAAAATGAACTCCCAAAACGTCGGCTAAATAGAATAAAAACGGTTTTGCTCGAAAAGATCAATAGAGTTATTATTTAATTAGTTTCAGCTATTTCTTATTCTATACATTGTCATGACACGTCAAACATTAATTGTTACTCTAACAGTCTATGTCTTTATCTAGTGTTAAACGCAAATTCTATGGTACTGTCTTGCTATCGCTCAATAATGTTGTATATCTCTTTTCACTATGGATCATACAAGTATTGCCAAATGGGGTTATACCACAAGGTCTAAATAAAAATCTAAATCTAAATCTCTCATATTTAACCATTATTAATGGATTATAGAGAAGGGTAAAATTAGAAACTTGATTTGGTAAATGCTTAAAATTTTAGTTGAAATTCAGTTGTGTTTAGTCCAGAAATACCTGTCGTAGCTCATCAGTAAAGTCTTTTAAAATTCATAACTCAACGTAACATTTAGCCTTGATCTAGTGTTTCATATATGCAAACCTCATTAGCTTAAATACTTAAGTTCGCTATTCTTAGGATTCACTACAGATACAATCACGCATATCAGTTTACTTTTATTTCTTATGTTAAAATTTACTTACTGTAGTTAAAATTTTTCAGGTATTACGATCAAATTTGCATTTTAGAAGGGAAAATTTCCGCTAATGAGCTTCAAATTCCTTTCAAGTGGAAAGACGCATTCGATCGAACAATTTTTGGTGGAAAATTAAGCTTAAGTAAGTAGTTGCTGTATTTCGCATATTCTTTTATATGGTATAACGAGCTATGTTCGGCAACCCTTCTTTGATGTACTTGAATAATTGATTTATTTGCATTCTGAATATTCTAAATAGTTCAATTGAAAAAAATTTATTAATCATTCTTGCCAATCCTTATTTTTGCGTACTACAAATAAACTTTTTGTTTCTTTGGTATTGGTTCAACAGGACAAGTCACTTTTAAAACCAGAAAATAATAATAGTTATTAGAAAAGTGCAAATGAATAATTTTGTAAGATTTGTAATAGAACAATGAAAAACTTCGAAAATTCACTATTATTAAAATGTAACGCGATTTTAATACTAAATTCAGATGATATGAAGATAAATAATAATTTGGAACTGCACATATAATTTAAGACTTATCTTATAATCAAGGCGTACGCAAAATATTGGCTCTCTCCACTCGGAACAGAAGAAAAGATAAAAAAATAGCCTTTTAATCTATTGTTACTATCACATGAGCACCTTCTCTTAGAAAAAATGTAATTTTGGCAAAATGATTTAACACGTAGCCTCGTCCTTGATATGGGCTCACAGCATATCTGCTTTTTGTTACATGAAGGTCAGGGCGATGTTGACGGTTCAGCTGGTCCCGAGCAAAGAAAAGCGAGCGCTTCTGTTCCGCTGCATATATATACATGTATATACATGTTAAAATTGGGTAGAAAAAACTTTTTGAAGCAGACCGATGTATGCTTCTCTCAAAGTGGCTCTAGTGATTTTCGACCAAAAATTCGAAATAATTTTTTGTGTTTAAAAATTCAATATATATTTTCTATAAAAAACAAATGCTTTACGAAAAAATCTTTTTGTCATTTAACGTCATTTTTTTCACTTTTATGCATTAATTTACGTTTTTCAGAAAGTGAATAATAATTTTTCTCTTTTTATTCAGTTTTGTAAGGCGCTGTTTGAGTGATTTGGTATAGCGCTGGGATAAATATGATGTAGTTTTATTTATTTTATATCTGCTTTCATTGATAAGATGCTTGAATTTCAATCCTAAAAAAATGATGCACCGGTTCAGCCATATGAATTGCCCCGGTTTTAATATTTAGATTTATAGAAATATAATGGTTTTACAAGAAATCAAATGCTGATTTCATTTTATACTATATATGAAAACTGATTCTAAAATAATTGTAATGATTCATTATTTATTTTTAAAAGAGATTCTTTTTAAGTTTGAAACAATTATTTATGGAAAGAAAATAAATAATTGGGAAAAACATCTTCAAAGTCCGAAACGACAATTCTTGTCGTAATGATTCTAATTACACTCGAACAGCACAAACTGCAATAGTTGTTCTATGCGTTTCTGTTCCCTTCGGCTCTTGTTACAACACTAAGTAGAGAGCATTTGAAGAAATCTCTTATTTAAAAAGTCAGTAATAACTTTTATATGTATCACATTAAAAGGATATTCTACAGCAAAAAAGACAACAAAAAAGATTTCAAAAGTTCAATAACTATGTCCGACTCTTGTCGGATATTACCTAGTTATACACGCCGTTGTGAGCCTTCTCGCTTAGTTGAACGATCAAATATTTGAAGTTCATAATTCTCGTACTTCTTTGCTCTTAGTTTAAAATTAAGTACAATTTTTTCATAATTAGAAATGTTTAAGGTAAATATTTTCGTAACCTCTACTAATGATTCGAGCAAGTTAATTCATAGTCATTTTCTCAACTTTTTCACACGCTAGGACAGTACAAATTTTTTTAAATTATGGCTTCCCAACTGTTGCTTTTTTAGAGCAGAAAATCTATGATAATTATTCATAAATTACACAGGACCACAATATGAAATCGGGGCGGAGCATTTCTGATCTCAATTGATCTTTATGTTTTTGGGGTCGCTGATCACGATGCCGGTGTCCATATAACCCCAGCACGTCTAATTCAAGGTAAAATGAAGGTCAAACCCATTAAATTGATCGATATGATTTTTTTGACTCCGGATTCTGAAAGAATGGAAAATTTTGGGCACCGGCATCGTGATCAGCGACCCCAAAAACATAAAGATCAATTTAGATCAGAAATGCTCGGCCCCGATTTCATATTGTGGTCCTGTGTTATTATCGATTTTTGCACTAAAGATTAATAGGTCTTGAAACTTCTGAAAAATGTATAAATATTTATAAAATTACCATGAATATTGGTAACTCATACATTTTCTATAATATTCTATGTTCCTGTAAAGTTTCTGAATTCTAAAGTAAATATGCATTTAAATCTTTTTGTCATTTAACGTCATTTTTTCACTTTTATGCATTAATTTACGTTTTTCAGAAAGTGAATAATAATTTTTTGCTTCATGTTTTGGAGGTTAAATACTGTATCATAGTAATCAGATGTGTTCTAAGAGTTATTGATATGTAAAATATATTTATAATGAATAATTTTCTAAAGTTATGGTGAGTTTATTCAATAAAGTCACTATTTTGATAAAATAGTATATATTACGCATCTAGGGAGGAAAAGTATTGGATAATCATAGCACATGTCAATTGCCACCCGACCCGAAGAAGAGGGTGGTAAACACATGCTATGGAGTAGCCATTTTTCCTTCCGTGGTGCTTATATTATTTTTCACCATACCCGGGCTAAAATTACACAATTCAGTTTCGGAGCCGGAAGGAAATGTGGTACTTTCAGCCAGGGTATGGTGAAAACACTGTTTTCTCACTAACTTGTTTTTTAAACTTTAATTTTATCCTGGTGCACACCAAATTAATGAGTCCGGCTAAAATTTTAGGAAAATATTCTTCAAAATATTTAGAATAAAAGTTTGTATTTTGTTTTCGGAATTATTTAGAGGACAAGGATCGTAATCTGATAGTTATCAATCGCGTGACGCACGTTATGATGGATCCCAAAGAAGGCCGTCTGCGTACCATGGCTCTTGCGGAAGCCTGCTTGACGGGGTTTAAGCAAGACGTACTCTTCGAGGAACGCTTGTATATGATCATGCACCTGGCGCTTAACGACTTTTGAAATCTTAGAAAGCTTTGCTATCCACCGATTCGCTACCTTGAAGCTGGGTATTGCGCACACCTGATATATGATACTCGTACACTGGCGACAAATGTGCCTCAGAGTTGACAAATTGTCTTAGAATCGACAAATATGTCATAGAATCGACAAAGATGTCACAGAGTCGTCAGATATGTTATGGAGTTGACAGATGTTACTGAGTCAACAGTCGTAATTGACTTTTGTTATGATAAAGTCGACAAATGTGTCATGGAATAGACTAATATGTCACAGAGTAGACAAGTACTTACAGAGTTAACAGCCGTAAATGAATTTAGTTATGATACAGAGGCGACAAATGTGCCTCAGAGTGGACAAATTATCATAGAATCGACCAATATGTCACAGAGTCGACAGATATGTCATGAAGTTAACAAATACGTTACTGAGTAAACAGCCGTAATTGAATTTTGTTATGATAGAGTCGACAAATGTGGCATGGAATCGACTAATATGTCACAGAGTAGATAAATACTTATAGAGTTAACAGTCGTGAATGAATTTTATTATGAGACAGAGTCGACAAATATGTATCAGGATCAACAAATATGTCATAGAGTCGACAAATATGTATCAGGATCAACAAATATGTCAGAGTCGACAAATATGTCTCCGAGTCGACAAATACGTTACAGAGTTAACAGCCGTAAATGCATTTTGGTATGATAACGTGACGACACATGTGTCATATAATTGTCTAATATGTCATGATTCAACAAATACGTTACAGAGTTAACAGTCGTAAATGAATTTTGTTATTATACGGAGGCGACAAATGTGTCATAGAATTGACTAATATGTCACAAAGTCGACAAATACGTTACAGAGTTAACAGCCATAATTGAATTTTGTTATGTTAGATTAGAGAAACGTGTCATGGAATCGACAAATATGTCACAGAGGGGAGCATCACATGGGAGCACAAAATATGGCCGCGTTAAAAATGAAATATAGGACAGGCAGATGGATATTACCATTGTTTCGTGTATTGTTAAAGCATTAACATTTGAGACCTAAAGAAGGATTTTCTTCGGAAATCACGAGAGGGTATCATAAACAAATGTAATTTTCTAAAACCTACTAGGCCAAGTGCCAAGTCTGATACGAGCAAACCTTGCGCTGCTTCGTTTGAAAACCTTACTACCGATAGAAGAATTCTGTGTATGATGTTTGAGGATGCAACTACAAATCTGATGAGCTTAATGAAACTCTAGATGAGAATTCTCTATCGGATATTTCATTTAGCAATAGGGAGACTGTTTTACCCATCGATAAGTATCTCTGGCGGCTCAGCGGCAATCATAAAAGATACTTTGACAACGCGTATGGAGTTTATAAGCATAGAAATACGCTTATGTTTTGTAAATCACCCATACAGTTTGAAAATAAGCATATGAAAGTGAACAATGTAAAAAATCCTATAACTGAAGGACTTCTGGAATTACAGAAAGAGCGTAATAAAAACCATATCAGTTCTGATGATATTACAAGCTACCGTAGCATGGTAATAGCTACGAGCGCTCACAGAAATCGTTACTTAGAGTATGAGTCATTTCGTACGGTAAAGAGTAATAAATTCAAACACTTTATAGCTTCAAAGATCGAGATTACTGTCAAAAAAGATTGTCGATATGAGAACATGCAGAGACAACATACCAATGAACCCTCTATTCGTTTTAAGAGTAGGAATGGATATCAGCGTAATAATGCTTCTTCTGAAGACGACAGAGTTTGAGTTCGTTTTGTCAAATGATATATCCAATTTTCAGAATTATGCTTATAACGAAAATCTTAATATTATGGTGGAGAAAAAACGCAGGCTACAGGATGAAATGGGGTCAGCGATTGAACCTGCTTCCAAGACGACAATAAATTTTAAAACTTCTAAAGATTCCCAATTTTTATCATAATAGTGAGACTTGTGATGAGACTAGTGGTGTTCGATGAATCTACGAAATGCTGATTGCAGTTCTGATGAACCTATTCCATCCGATCATGACAAAAATCTTGTAATTGCTTGCTCATGTAAATCTGTCAACTCATAAATCTCCTTTTAAAAGACTCTGAAATGTGAAAGAACTATATGAAAATCTGAGAAGTCATCCCAATTTTAATGAGCACTATTACTGGAATAATCTTAATGTATTAGTCAATCGACTTCGATTTCTAGTATCTAAAACTTTATTTGGACATCAAGATAATAAGATTGCCGTTATCATCAGAGAGTTGCACAGAACAGGCTGTATAACAACCTTGTAACAACAAACCAGCTTGACTTACTTAGTTTACCTAATGAATTGGTGCATTACTGATTCCAACTTTGATCTGAAAGATAGAGTTGAGACAACGAGCTATTCAAACAGGTAAATTATTGAGTCCATATTGTTAAAATCTGCGGAGTTCTTTTGATGAAGCCTAATGATCTATGGGATTTTAAGAAAACGTAATCAATATGTTTTTCGAAAAAAAGATTTGTGTCAAAAATTATCCCTAAATCTGTAATTGAGTCAACTTTATCCAATTTCTGGGAAGATATAGTCGAAAGGGAAAAGGTCTCCGTCTTTACAAAAGGATGTAATGTCACATTTTTCAAGGTTTATAGACAGACCATTTACTTTTGACCATACTACTAAACGATTTAAATCTTCTTGTAAGTTGGATGCTTCTCTTGGAGATATTATTATATGAAATAATTTGATATCGTCCACATATATTAAACATTGAGAATCTAGGAAGCAATCAGTGACATCTGAGTCAACTGAAATAGGAGTTGATATTGAGTCACCATTTCTCACTGATTGCTTCCTGTTTATCGAATCTGCGGTGAGACAACTAAATAACTTACCTCGTATACCAGAATTCTATACTTTTTGGTGTAACCTATGATTATTAACAGAGTCAAATTCCTTTTTAAAATCAACATAAACGTAGTTGACTTGGTAAAATTCTCTAAAGGCTCTGTAAATAAAATTTGTGTAGACTAATAAGTTTGTAATCGTGGATCGACCCTTCCGGCACCCGTGCTGCTACTCTATAATCTTGCTAGCTAAAAAGTGTGCCAGATATTTAGATATTATAGCATCAAATATCTTTAGCAGTGAGCTGATTATAGAGATGTGTCGATAATTTGAAACACCATGTCTGTCCTTATTTTTAAAGATGTGATAGATATATGAATGTTTCCATACTGTAGGAAAATGACCAGTTGCAAGAGATTTATTATAGAGGAGCAACAATGAATCCGCAATGGATGACATACATTTTTTGAGAAACATGGTGGAATGCTATTCGGACCACTGTTTACATTATCGTCGAGTGAAAAAAGTGCCTCCACGAGATCACTTTCGTAATCTCAAGATTATCAAAAATAAATTCACAGTTTATAGCGTCAATTGAATCGGTATGTAAATACTTATAGACAGATGCGAAGTAGGAAGCAAACAAATCAACTACGCCTCTAGAATTATTCACAACATTATTTCCTAAGAACATAGTAGGTAAACTATCTGACTTTTTTGACATTTTATGTATGGCCAGAAATGCTTCATATTTTTACGCAGGTTACTCTTTACCGAGAATAAATACTTTTTGTATGCCTCTCGCGATTTTTTAACGCAAAGTGCTCCAAGTCTTTTAAAATCTATAAAACTATGTATTGACCCACACGATTTCCAAACACTGTGCGTGGCTTTCTTTTCACTAATGAGTTTAATTAATTCGAAATTGTACCATCTTGGATATTGAGAGAACTTTGACTTCTTTAGGGGGGTGAACCTTCTTATCACATTACTTAATATCTCGTAAGAAGAACTAACATTACTATTAATATCTGGTCTCTCCAAGAGTCTGGTCCAATCAGCATCCAAGAGGGCCTGATAAATAAGGTCATAGTCTACGCTAAAGATATCCGGATACTTAATCGATGAGTCAGTCTTCAGGCTGTTGAGATCTTGAGTCTGAAGCCTGAAAAAATCTGGACGATGGTGGTCATCGGATGATAAAAGCTGCTCTTGAACTCTTCTTTTCTATGCTGTATATCACACATAATGTATACGAGCTTTTTATGCTTGTCTTGTCCATGAGTATTCGATGTAACCAGTACTTTGACCCTGTATTTATCCTGAACGTAAAGTGCTACCCTTCCCTCATGTACATTCTTACCCTTCCGCACAAGCGACTATCCGTCGAAAAGAATGGGATCATTGACTGCTTTCTTGTCGTACAACTCGGCCACACCAAATACATGATAGGATTTTTCACTAAGAAGTTAACGGATTTGTTCAATGCAGTGTCTGATGGAATTTGCTATGAAAAAACCCGCTCTCTTATTCACTCCCTCGTCCGTCTCGTGACCTTTCCCTGCATTTAGTCAATTTTGTGTTGTTTTTGTAGGCTGTGCTTTATCGCTTTTGTTGTTTTCTTGATTACTGCTATTATAATTATTGTATGCGTGCTGTGTATGTATTTGTTTCGGTGCGAGTGTTACTATTAATATTTTTGTTATTACTCCTATCAGTATTTTTGTACTAGTCTGTAGTTATACGAAGATCTGATGCGGATGTGAACGTATGTGCTCACATACCTTCCTCCGATTGAGCTAGGAACTTGACACGTCTGTGTCACACGAACTTAAAACCAAGATTTTTGACAAGAACTTTTAAATTTTTGAACTCAGAATAAGCACATTTACTTAAAGCTTCGGTATTAAAAATATTCGTGAGACACAGATTTTCAGAAGTTTCTCACCCAACTTAGAGGGCTCCAAGTCACTGGTGATAAAACGCGAAAGGTGTGTTTTCGCACGCATCACATTATTGATTTTCTTTGAGCTTACGAGACGGACAATTAAAGATTATGAAAACTTAAAGAATTAAAACTTAAAAAATTAATGGTTAGAAAATTAAAACCTTCACTAATTGTTCTGAAGCACGACGCTCACCCTATCATCATAGGGTGAGCGTCGTCCATTGCACTAATTATGTAATTTCTGTTGAGAGAAGGTAGAGCGGTATGGAGAACCGCGTAAGCGACCTCAATGGGATCAGTCTCAGCTCTAGAGCCGTCGACGATGCCCGTGACAGCCAACTTACTGGCCTCAGCAGTACTGTTGTCATCTCTCATGTTATGGCTAAAACAGTTTCCACCATAAGCAGGTACTGGAATATGGTTCGCAGAGCTGTCTTTACGACGCGAGATTATTATTCGAGGTCGACGGTTCAGCATTCGCGTCTCGCTTACAGTGAGTTGACTTGGAATCACGCAATCCAACGGGTCTAATTTTTCAGAAAGCGAGAGATAGATAGATAGATATACTTTTTATTCGACAAAATCTTACAATTTCATGTACATGTAGTTATAATTATAATTAAAAAAATATCAGTCGATTTAATATAATTGTTATCTTAACTTTCACTTATTGCATATTTCTTATTAAAATAATAATTCACTTTATCAGTTCGTCAGTTTATAAAATTTAAATGTAATGAACTAGTCACAGTCAAATATCACAGAAAACGCTTTGTCAAAAAAAAATAATAATACATAGAATAAAAAATAAATACAATAAAGATAACATATAAATATAAAAGAATACATACACATACTTTGCTAAATCTTTGCGTATACTATCACGTCTAAATTTAAAACACACTCATTCATAACACTTTAACAATCACGCTAATAAATACATTCACACCTAATTAACACTAAACATATTTAATAAATAAATAAATAAATTAATAAATAAATACGTCGAATAAATAAATAAACAAGATAAATAATTAAATTAAATAAATAAATTAAATAAATAAATAAATAAGTTTTAATAAATAAATAAATTAATAAATAAGTTTTAATAAATAAATAAGTTTTAATAAATAAATAAGTTTTAATAAATAAATAAGTTTTAATAAATAAATAAGTTTTAATAAATAAATAAGTTTTAATAAATAAATAAGTTTTAATAAATAAATAAGTTTTAATAAATAAATAAGTTTTAATAAATAAATAAATTAAATAAATAAATAATTTAAATAAATAAAAAGCCTAAATAAATACTCGACTCATTTTTTATTTCTGAACATACTTTTCACCATGTAATTGCTTAAGGTGCCTGCTAAACGCCGTTTTAAATTTACAAAAAGATGGCAGGCACCTCACACTGCTCGGGAGCGAATTCCAGAGGTGCGCACCTTGAACTCTGAATGAGAAAAGGCCCTTATCGGTGCGCGACCCCGGAACCGAGAGCTCTTTCATACCACCCCTACTTGAAGTCCTGGCCTGGTTTTTTTCAAAGAGGGCAGTAAGATACGGTGGCTGCCGCATGACAACCGCTTTGTAAAGCAGCAGCCCCATAAAATACTCCCTCCTCACCTTCAAATCTAACCAGTCCAGTTTTTTCCTGTTGGCGGTGATATGCTCATCCCGCCTAACACCACATATGTATCTCACACATGCATTCTGTAGACGTTGTAGTCGTGTCTGGAGCTCCCCTGACACATCAAGAAGAACCACTGAGCAATAATCTAAGTGAGGTAGTACCAGTGCACATGCCAGCTGCTTCCTCAGTATCTCTGTGGTGCTTGAACGGAAAAGTTTTAAGCTATACAGAGCCCTATTTACCTTTCTACTGACCGCATTCAGTTGCGGCTTCCATGTCAACCCTCCGTCCATCACCACGCCGAGGTTGGTGACTGTATCGACAAAGGGAACGTGTACGCCGGTCTGTATCTCAATGCCTTGCAAGTCAAGGCTCTGAACCTGTTTGATGTTGTGATCAGATCCAAAAATGATCGTCTTTGTCTTGCCGACATTGAGGCGCAGGCCAGCTGACGTTGCCCAGTTCGACACTGCTTGTGCTACAGCCGACATGCGACCGATACCATCACGAAGACCTTTCAGGGTCACTTGTGTGTAGGTTTGCAAGTAGTCAGCGTAAAGTATGTGTTCGACACCATCTAAGTCGAGTGCGTCTTGTAAGTCGTTTATGTACAGGCTGAAAAGCAGGGGTCCCAGGACTGAGCCCTGTGGAACGCCAAGATTGGTGGTTAGCCAACCTGAATCCCCGTTTGTGATTGTGACGACTTTCTGTCGTCTCCCCATGATATATGACTTAAGCCACAGGAGAACACTCCTGGAGAATCCCATGCGCATCAGCTTACGCAGCAGTTTAGTGTGTGAGATGGTGTCGAATGCTTTGCTAAAATCAAACATTAACAAAATAGTCAATCGTTTTTTGTTGTTGTTAATGCCTGATCTTATGTCCTCCGTCAGTTTCAGTAGTGCTGTCTGTGTACTGTGATTCTGTCGAAAACCAGTCTGCATCGGGTCCAAAGTATTATTTTCTCGTAAGAAGTCAGTTATTTGGTCGTGTACGATTTTTTCAAGGACCTTAGAAAGGAAACTCAGTAGGGCAATTGGTCGGAAATCTGACACCGTAGATGGGACAGGCTTCTTCTTCAAAGGCACCAACCGAGCTCCCTTCCAAGCTCCCGGAAAAATGCCACTGGACAGAGAGGAGTTAAAGATCTTAACAATATGATCTCCCACAAACGGAAGAGCCTTAGCCACTATACTTTGGGGAATGTCGTCTTCCCCTCTGGCTTGTGATGAGAAGTGGGCAACAGCCAGAACCACGTCCGAGAAGCTGACTTCTCGGAAAACAAAACCGTCATCACTGGCAGTGGTCAGGACGTTGTCAAGTTCTTCATCACCCTCATTTTGGGAGATCGACACCCCTGCAAAGTGGGCATTGAGCTCTTCCGGTGAGAAACCATGAAGCTCCTCTCTTGTCTTTGGCAGAAGGCCCAGAGCCTTGAGCTCTTTCCAGATATCTTTCTTATTATTAATCGCTTCAGAAATTTTATTTTGTAAAAATCTTTCCCTTGTTTCCTTCGTTCGTAATTCAGCTTCAGCTGCAAGGCCCTGATACTCCCGCCACAGTCTGTCGTCATTGGTCCGCGAATAGCGTCTTCGTACAGAGTCACGTTTTTTGTAAAGATGTATTAGTTCAGCATCAACCCATGGTGGATTTGTTTTCTTTTTCGGTATGAATTCTTTTAACGGTGCAATTTTATCTATCACAGCCATGAGGTTGACACTGAGGCACTCTAATTGACTGTCAACACTCGCCGTGGGACCATCGATCCGCGACCAATCACAGTCAGCTAGGTGAGACAGGAGGTCGTCTTGCTGGATCGACTTAAAATCCCTGTAGCTGAATGATTCAACCACAGGGATGCAGCAGTTTCGACCCCAATCTCGACCTCTATGATGTTATGATGACTGGGAAAAGGCGCCGGCCGATTGTCCCTGCTCAGTACAACGTCATTATTATCTGTCAAGATCACATCAATCCACGTGTGAGAATCCGTGAGATGATGAGTCGCACCATGATCAATTATTTGAAGGTTAAGATCATCAGCCAACCGTCTAACAAATTTCGCATCGGCTGACGTTCCGAGTAGGTTCGCATTCAGATCTCCCATGATAATTTTGTGACTAAAGTCTTGAGTATGTATCGTCAGTTTGTCTATTAAGTCCGAGCCCTGTAAAAACGGTACGTCTGGTGGTCTGTATATTAAAGCAACAAAGACGGGGGGAAGGCTGCCCTGCTGAACACTGCACATTAAATATTCAGGTATAAATGGTCTGCCCTCCTGTGTTGTTGGAGAACTGCTTAGTAAATTTGCCTTGAAAGTGTTATGAATGTACAGGACTAGCCCGCCTCCTAGTTTGTTGCGATCAAGTCTAAGTAGTGAGTAGTCATCGATCTGAATGAGATCACTCCCAACATCAGGGTCAAGGTGCGACTCAGCAACCCCAAAGAGATGGTAGGTAGGACGAGCTGAAAGGTGTTGTTTAATCATGCCAATGTGCCCCTTCAGTGAGGTAACATTGACAAAACCTGCCCTCAGTCCCTTACAGTGAACCCCCCCAGCTGTGTCTGCGGATAGTCAATTTTTTGCAGCAGTTGACGGAATTACATTATTATCAATTTCGATTTCATTATCAACAGTTTTGTTTTCAGTATTTACAGTTTGAGATGGTTGATTAATGGCATATGATGCCACAATTGTCTGTAAATCAGCCGCAGATGAAAATTCATGAGAGACATCGCCATCGCGCCTCTTCACCAGGAAACGGCCCCCTCTATGCCAAACATATTTAAAATTAAGT
Organism: Gastracanthus pulcherrimus; assembly: GCA_949152435.1. NCBI lineage: Eukaryota > Metazoa > Arthropoda > Insecta > Hymenoptera > Pteromalidae > Gastracanthus > Gastracanthus pulcherrimus. The sequence continues at coordinate 97,249,027 of OX424576.1, forward strand.
CTCATCGCAAGGGCCTTGAGACTTCTATATTTAATAAAACATTCTTTTGTTAACAATTCATTTATAAAAATTTTCCCATTTATAATCCCATCCCTTGTGTCCTGGTCAAGAGCTGCAATGTCGACATCTCTAGCATGAAAGCCAGTGATAAGCTTTTTGGCTCGCATTATTCTCTCGCCTAACGCACTGCTGGAAAGGGTAACAACCCATGGTGACCTTCTACGTTCGCTGTTTGTATCTGCTAGTGCCGCAGCTGTTGATTCTTCTGACCGAAGCAGGCGTGTGCCTATTATATCAATTTTTTGTGTTGATGGAAGGACACAGCACAGTATCGCGTGTGCAACGTCAACACGCTTAGAGACATCACCGTCGAAAATGTTTGAAATAATGAGCTCCGTATTACCGCTTTTAATGTTTTTACTGTGCATTGTCCCCCCATCAATCGTTTGCACCCGCGTGCTTCGTGCAGGTGATGCCGTAGCGTAAGCATTGTCGTTATTATACTTATTCAAACGCCTAGACATTTTATTTCTACTATTTACAATTTGGATCAACCCGTCATTATTGCTTTCACAATTGTCAATTGTTTCGCTTATATCACTATAATTGTCAAGTAAGGTACTATTCGTAGCAGACGCATTATTAGCAGTATTACATTTTTTTGTACTTATAAGAGAAATGGTATTGTTTTGTGTACTGGGTAGTACTGCGATTTTTTGGAATTCTATTTTATTTAGTATGAGTTGGTTATCTTTTTGGATGTTCTCAACATTTCTTTCAATTTTCTCAATAGTAGTAGTATATACAGAGGTAAAATCTTCTTTTGTTATTATTTTTTCTATTTTTGTTATTATTTCCTTGTTGTCACGTTCAACTCTATTGATTTTATTTGTTAAATTTAGGAAATCGTTTTCAAAAGTGTTTAATACAAGATTATCAATTTTAGTCTGTGACTCGAGATTTGTCTGCTCTAGATTATCGATTTTATCAATTAACATGCTATAATGTACCTCTGTATTGGTCAATAAAGTGTTCGTTTCTACATTATTATCATGTAATTTTTTATTTTTAATTTTTAGGTTATCTATTTCTTGATAAAGCACTTGCTTCTCCTTTTTCATCTCCTCCAGCTGGGAGTGTTGTTTCGACAGTTTTTCCTCAATTTTTTGCAGCTTAGAGTCAATTGAAAGTGCCAAAGTATGTACTGCTGGTAACGTATTTAGCCTATTTACAATTGCCTCCAATCTGCCTTCAATAGAGGTGCAATGTCTAGCAAGTGCATTATCAATGTTTCTTGAGGTAGAATTCGCGTACTCCACTAGGCAGGAGACCGTTGTTCCCTTTTTTAACGCGGTACTATCTAGCATACGGATGACGGACGCATTTATATCATTAATACTGCTGTTATTTTTGGAGAAGGAGGACTGTGAAGTATTATTATCTCGGTCCGCATTCTTGGCCGTGACGTCACTCGGGGATTCCCCACTGTGCTCTGCTCCTGTACTGGAAATGGGCGGGCCTAGTGACGTCACAGGAGACTGTGAGGCCAACCGGAGTAGGCTGCTGGTGGGGGCGGGGCCTAGCCCCTGCAACGGAGAGAGTGAGGAGTTGGTGGGCGCGGCCTTGCTCGCCTGATTGGTGCGAGCAGCTGTTGCAGGCCTTTTATTGGCCGGAGTGGACGCGGCTAGCTCCTTCTCTTTCCCACTCATATTTTTGCTGGCGTTCGTCGCGCGCGCGACTGCCGACTCGAACATCGACCTCTTCGAGTCGATACATGCCTGGCACGCTACCGCTTTAGTATGTAGCTGCAGTGCATTCCTTTGTACGCGGGTAAGCACTGCAAGAGGCTTGCACGCCGGATGGTAAGTAATATCGCATATGCAGCACTTACGTAGCGAGTTGCTGCTCCTAGGAACCTCCCCGCAGATGGCGCAGTTGTCGACCATGGTGTTAGTGGCGACAAAGATGAGTCGTGGAAGGTACTGATGGTGTGTCTAGGATGCAACAGGTGTCGCCTCGGTGGTCACGTAGTTGCAGTTCGAGTCGGCAGATGGCGCCTTGGTAGGATGGCGCTGCGTGCTGTGTATCCAGAATGAAGTGGTACCTCTGGATTATGCTTCGTGCTTGGCTCCCGCCACTCTGCCGTGTTCACCTCTCTTAACCTCAAAAAACACCTGGCCGGGTGTTGTTGCTTGGATGTTGAAAGCCGTGCCGATGGACCAGTGGAAGCTGTGATTTATTATCACAGCTATGGTTAGAATGTTCCACTGTGCAGGCACCACAACAGACCGGCTCACAGGCGCAGGAGGCAGCAGAGTGCGGTGTAAATGCAGGAGCCAAAACACGAGCAGGTGCACCCAGCAGACGCGCGACGGACGGACTAGTCTAGAGGACGGACGTAGACTAGAGAGAGAGAGAGAGAGAAAGAGATTTAAGCCCGAGAACTGAACTATCCCATGGGGCACAATATTCAATGAAACGCGAATGCAATAAAAAACAATGAATCAATGTATAATGTATAAACATAACAATACAAATTAACACAATAGTATAATTTATACAAAATAGTAACGGTTGTCGCTGAGCAGTGCTGTAATTATGAGTAACATTAATATAGTTACATGCAAACTTTGATTAGATAAGGTTTGATAGTAAGGGTGAGATAATACAGAATATAATAAAATACAATAAATAATAACAGCTAACGAATCGGATGCAGACATTAGTTGTATCAATACGAAATATGGACGCCCGAACAAGGTACTAGCTGCGATGTAAAGGATTCAAATAAGGTAAAGTTAATGACAATGGACGTGAGGGTATTGGGAATGCTTTTCCAAAAATAAGAGGCAGATATAAAAGAGTTAGCAAGAAGTGAGGAATTATAGGTACGTATAAGGAGTAGCTCTTCGCGAAGTCGATCCGACCTGCGCAGACCCGACTCAGACGTTACAATGCGATCGATGGAGAGATATCGCGGTAAAGTACTCTCGTCGAGCTTTGATCGTGATACACCCTAGACGCCTGCGATAGGGGATAACATGATCCATACGGGTGATATTGTTAAATACGAATCAGGTACAAGCATTTTGTGATCTTTGGAGCTTCAGACTTTGTTCTTCCATAAGGTCGTGATATACAAGACAAGCATAGTCGAAGTGAGGAAGGATAAACAATTGAATACGGAGGTAGCAAACAGAGAATAACAGGGAGTATGGTTGTGGACGAAGTTGGCGGAGAGTGTCAAATACTCGCTGACAAATATGCAAGACTTATCACCCCAATTTAGATCCCATGTCATGTAAGCACCGAGACTTATTTATTATTACCTGATTTACATTGCAAAAAGTATGAGGGTTCCATTGACTACTAGAGTTGGGAGATTGGCTACGGATCTTCTTGTCGAATACATTTATCCAAGAACTTTTTATTGATGCATCTTTTATGAAATCGATTTTTAGTCGAATAGACTTTCGGTGGAAAACATTTTTCTTCAGACAGAATTTTGGTTGAGCAGACTTTTCGTCAAATGCATTTTTCATCGAATAGATTTTTCGTCGAATAGGTTTTTCGATCAATGTATTTTTCGTCGAATAGACTTTTGATCGAACAGGTATTTTGTCGAGTGGATCGTTAGTCCAATATTGTCGAAAACATATTTCATCGAATACATATTTTGTCGAATATATGTTTCATCGAAAATAAAGTATAATTTTATTTGTTAATAAATAATATTATAATTAAAATAAATCTCCTAGCAAATCTGTATATCATATCCGCAGAACAAAATTATGATAACTCAAAATTCTATCCGCGTAATTTTTTAACACAATAAAGCTTATATACAAAAATAGAACCCTAGAGGAAAAAATAAAATGTAATAAAACGTTACGATTTTTACGTTTTATTTGGACGATTGCTTTTGTTTTTTTTAATACAGTGCGTTTCATAACTTTAAGACCACCCACATTTTGGGCTAAATCAGTGTAATTTAATATTGTATTGATACATTAATTTTATAATCTTGAAAATAATCAAATTTCTCAACATTTTACGCTATTTAGACAATTTAAAAATTTTTCGTAGTATTAAAATAACGAAATATCGTATTTTAGGCTGTTTCATAACAATAAGACCGCTATTAAGTTTTTTTAATTTATTGCTTTGCTCACAATATATATATATATATATATATATATATATATATATATATATATATATATATATATATATATATATATATATATATATATATATATATATATATATATATATATATATATATATATATATCACTACTTGTAAGTGCTGATGTATTATTTTTATTTCAATTTAACAATTACCGACAGTACCACTCAGTAGGTAAATGCTTGGATGGTAACTATAGTCATAAATATAAACTGAAACCGTTGGGTAATGATAATTTCAATTTCCGTTAAACGCGTTGTCTATTTCATAACGCAGTAAGTGTAGTAAGTTCAAAAGTAGTCTTAAAGTTTTTAATTTGCAGTTATTAGATAATGGGCCGAGGTACATGCTTAACTGAAGAAGAAAAAGGAAAGATTTTAGCATATCGCGACTGCGATACGAGCATGAGAGAAATCTCTCGAAAATTGAGGAGGTCAAATTGCGTAATCTTAAATTTTCTTAAAAATCCTGAAAACTATGGTAAAAATAAAAAGGGCGGACCCAAAAACAAAGTTCTTGCTCGTTTAAAGCGCAGAATTATTAATGCAGCAAGCAATTCGAAAAAAAGTTTGAATAAAATTAAAGAAGATTTAAATTTAAATATTTCACGCTCAACAATATATCGTACAATTAAAAGCGCTAATCACCTTGTAAGGCAATCATTACAAAGAGCTCCTCGATTACTAATTCGCCATAAAGATGCTAGATTAAATTTTGGGAAACTTAATATGAATACGGACTGAAATAAAGTAAATAGAACAATATTATTATATTGGTATATAATATATTATGCATGGTTTATTTCTATGAATATTAAATTCACTGTTACTTTATTTTAAGGTTATTTTTTCTGATGAAAAGAAATTTAATTTAGATGGCCCTGATGGCCATCATTCGTATTGGCGAGACTTAAGAAAGAAGCCTGAATATTTTTCCCGTAGAAATTTTGGTGGTGGTAGCTTGATGGTTTGGGGAGGATTTTGTATCTCACATAAATTGCCTCTAGCTTTTCCTTCATGTAAAATGAATTCACAAGAGTATATTAATGTACTGAAAGATCACCTTTTGCCATTTTTAGATAATAATGAAATAGAAGATTGGATATTTCAACAAGATAATGCATCAATTCACGCAAGTCGTGAAACGAAAGTGTGGTTTAACAATAACGATATTATTGTTCTAGCCTGGCCAGCGTGTTCTTCAGACGTTAATCCGATTGAAAATTTATGGGCTATTCTTGTTCGTAAAGTTTATGCTGAAAATAAACAATATGGTAGTGTTAATCAATTAAAAGATGCTATTCTAAAAGCTTGGCAAGAAATTGATGAAAGAATTTTACGAAATTTAGTTGAAAGTATGCGAAATCGCATTTTTGAATTAATAAAAAATAATGGAGGTACAATTAATTATTAAATTAAAAATTACAGTCTTTTGTTACTATTTACAAATAAAACATATTATAATTAAAATATTGTACATAACGAATTAAATTCTATAGTAATATATATCTCAAATACACAATAAAAATATTGTACACATAATATTAAGCTTGAATAATAATTATAATGTTTTCATATGCAGCTTTAATTACAATAAATTACATTATTAATAAATGTTATTTTTTTAATTCTTTTCCGCATATTATATTTTTTATTTTAGAGTTTAGAAATAGAAAATTTTCAGAATTTAAAATATAATGACAAATTATAGTTTAAATTAATTTATTGTAATATGCAGTAGGAATAGTAATAAAATAATATAACTTTACAGTGGTCTTATTGTTATGAAACAGCCTAAAATACGATATTTCGTTATTTTAATACTACGAAAAATTTTTAAATTGTCTAAATAGCGTAAAATGTTGAGAAATTTGATTATTTTTAAGATTATAAAATTTATGTATCAATATAATATTAAATTACAGTGATTTAGCGCAAAATGTGGGTGGTCTTAAAGTTATGAAACGCACTGTATAAACATGTCTTATGCCTTGGGAAGTTCCAATACACTAGTCTTAAAAAATTTCTGTATGTGCGTGTGCGTATGTGAGTGCGTGTGCGTGTCTGTGTGTATGTGTGTGTGAGAGGGAAAATGTGTGTGTAAGTGTGTGTATGTGTAGGTGTGTGTGCGTGTGCGTGTGTGTGTATGTGTGCGTGCGTGTGTGTGTATGTGAGAGAGTGAGTGAGTGTGTGTGAGTGCGTGCGTGCGTATGTGTGTATGTGAGAGAGTGGGTGTGTGGGTGTGTGCGTTTGTGCGTGTGTGTGCGTTTGTGTGTGTGTGTGCGTATGTGAGAGAGTGGGTGTGTGGTTGTGTGCGTGTGTGCGTGTGCGTGTGTGTGTGTGTTAGTATGCAGAATATCACAATTCCTTCAATCTGCGGTATAACTTTCTCAAACTATGCATAGAAGTTTGTTATCAATAACCCTAAGTGCGCTTGAAAATTTCATTTTTTTATGGCCAGTTTTCATACTGTACGAATTTTCAAACTTCGATTGTTTGAAATTTTTTCAATGCAGGAATGAGTTTTAGGAAGCGAATTTTTACAGTATAAAGTACATAAAATACTTCATTTTAGAACCAGAAACAATTTTATATGAGTTGTTTTCCAGTTGATATTCTATGTGATAAATTTTTTTATTTCAACATTTATCACTCGAAAACTATCCGATTAAAGTCAATGAAACTTTTACTGAATACTTGTTTAATATACAGATATATTACTTTAAATTTGTAGGTAATAAGACTGTTTGTTTTCTCAAAAAAATGTCAAAGGAATACATTTTTGAGTAATACTTAGTGTAATGCCTTGAAAATTTCAGATAATATTTGCTAGATATGAAGTTATTGGCTGAATATTTTTGAGCCGATTTGGTTAATAATCTTCTGAGATATTAGAGATTATTCAATTTAAACAACACTTTTTCATCTTGTATAACACAACATCTCTAAGCTTTATCACTGTGCTTTTTCTTGTAGATTTTAAGTAGTATTATGTATCAGATTTACTATTCTACACTTTGAGCCGACTTTATGCATTATAATGTGCGAAAAAATCTAAAAACTTGAAAGATAATGTTATATCCAAAATAATATTATTTTGTGATTTTTTAAAAATGATTTAATAATGACATAATTTACTTTTGCAATATTGAATCTGTATCTATCTATAATATAGCATAGAAAAATTATAATTATAAATTTAAAATTATAAATTTTGCTAACATTCGAGATTAGTCCATGTTGAGAAGCCCATTCGACTACAGCAGCTGCATCTTAGCTTATTTTTAAGATAGCTGTATTCAATTCAGATACTTTCCATTTTAGATATATTTCCAAATCGCCTGCAAACGGCATACCTTGAGTATTTTTGAGTATATTCAATAGAGAATTTATAAATGTAAGGAAAATTGTCGGTCCTGGCACAAAGCCTTGAGGTACACCCGACGTATTTCTAAGAAATTCAGAAGTGGAGATGTAAGAGTGGAGCCACTTTATGGACTCGTAGAAAAATTTAAATCTTTTAACATTTTTAGCAGAACAGTCAATAGTATCAAATGTTTTTTTGTAATCGAAAAGTATCATTAATGTAATCTCACCATTTATTCCTTCATGGATGACCTCGGTTATTTTAAGTAGTGCTGATTGAGTACTGAAGTGTTTGCGAAAAGCTGATTAATGCGAGAATAATAAGGAGTTCGATTCTAAGTGTTGGATAAGCTGTTGATTAATTATAGTGTCGAATACTTTGCTGAGATGACATAAATCTGCTATTGGTGCGTTTATGTTGGTTATGCAGGATGAGGAACTTTACTTAATGGGATGACTAATGGTTTCTTCAAAATTGAAGGATACGTAGATGTATCGAAGAACAGATTGAATAAATTAGTCAGAAATGATACAAGAATATTATAAAATAATTTAAATAGTTAAGTGATATGCCATCTGCACTGCGACTTTTCACTTTGTCAGAACAAGCTAACAGAGTTTGAAAAACTTGAATATTGTCAGTATGCTAGACAAAGAATGGAGGTATATCGGATTGAATGTGTGAATCTAGTATTAATTGAAGAGAATCTATGGAGCATGGTGGATAACGACAAGTGACAGAAGAGTAGTGGTTAATCAGTTGGGTTGACAAGAAGATATTTAAGGAGAGTTTTTACGATTCTTGAAAAAAACCAAATTTGTGCAACAGAGACTATATCTTAAAATTGTCTTTAAGATTACTTAAAGATTTTCAATAATAATTATCTTTTGCTAATTTTATTTTAGATTTTCATTCAGATTTTAATTCACGCTGCATATTTTTATATTCGTAGCTAGCATTTACGTTTTAGATCAGAAGAGAACCAAGGGGCAAGTTGTTTCGAAATTACTCGAGTACTGAAAGGAACATATCTGTGGAGTGACTCTATCGTCAAGTTATGAAAATTATTGAAAATAAAATCAACATCATTGCACCTCTCTGGACTAGATGTGGTGAAATCAATTGGTCTTCTGTGAAACCTGAAACACCCTCTGTACTGTCGGTAACAATGCTACTTATTATCCCGAGAAGTATAAGCAGTATAAAGGCAATAAATCGAAGCGCGTCTGGCGAGTCATCGATCGTGCTCGCAGAGCGCTGCGAGGTGCCGCAGCAAAGTCGTCGGGAGAGACCTTAAAATATTTTTTGCACCATAAAGCACTTGGCAAAATATTTTTAAGACCCTAAAGTACACTTAAGCAAAAATAAATCGACTTTTTCAAAAACCTAGGGTGGTGTTACCCTTTAAGTAATATTAGACTACGGCAAATGTTGTTGGTGCACACCACAATGACATTTATGAACCAAAAAGTTTGATAGTGTTTTTGACAGTAAAATGAAAATAAGTTATCTGAAATTACTAATTTTTATTCCACTATGTTTTTTAAAAACAATAAATATTTCTTTTTTTAAACATTATTTTAAGAAGTGCAAATACTTCAAAGAACGTATTCATAAAGTTTCATCAAGATTTGTTATTTTAGTATGCGCCAACAACATTTTGAAGATTGAAAACTTAAATAATGAGAAAACAGCAATTGATGAAAAATAATGAAAAATTTAGCTTTTTTATAATACGTTAATACGGATTTACCAAACTTTATTGCATTTATTTAAATAAATAAAAAAACTTTTGAAAGAAAGTATAAATCACTTTTAACCTTTAAAAGACTTTCTTTTATTTAATTTTCACAGCCAATAATTGCTCGAAATTTAGCAAAATAACGTGATATAACAATAAATAGCTTTGACTAAACTATGAAATTATTTAGCTTAAAATATAAAATATCATTAGAATGTCCTTTATTCTTTTAAGGAAACGTTGAACCAACTTCTAAAACATTATAAAAAATTTCGAAAATTTTCGAAAAAATCACCGTAAAGCCGTGCACTACTTAAGGGGGTATCAAAAAATTACCGACTGAGAAACAACTATTTTAGCTGTAAATAAAGATAGAAACTGAATTAAGCAAAATGACGAGATACTTGCCCTCCATTATGTTATAATCTACCCTCTTACAAATTTTCAAGTGAAAATTTCAATAGCTCGACGAATAAAGTTTGAACGAAGTGTTATAAAGACATTTTTTAAACTTTATTCGTCGAGTTATTGAAATTTTAAGTTGAAAATTTGAACAAATTTTCGCAATATCAGTATTTACAGCGTTAATGATATCGAAAAATAAAACGACGCAAGATTTCTACGAATTGCTCTAACGGATCACTTTTAAGCAAATGTTTTTTTATGTCCATGTTCCAGTTCTCCACACAGTGTTGCCACGTTACTTAACCTATACTCAGTGCAATACGCGCAATTTTTCTGGGAAACAGCCAATGCCACGCACGCACGGTTCACTAGTTGCTCCAGATCTTACAAAATCAGTCTTTATAAATATGTTTAAAATTTTTTATTTGATTCCGAGAAGCAATAATCTTTTTCTATATGTTATAAGAAGCTATTTACTGCAATGTAGAATTTTAAGGATGACTTTTTTAGTTAGCACATTTCCATTGAAATTTCATGTTTGACGTATCCGATTTTTATACTAAAATCAGGGATAAAAGTTCGTATACGCAATTAAAACATATGAAAGTTATTTTTTTCAATTTATATCTCAAAAGCAATCTTAAATTTCATTTTTGAACTTCAAATGCCCTTTTTTATCGTGGTATGAATTTATTTATGCTGATTTTTAATTAATTTTTTACTTTTTTTCTGTCAAATGTGACGATAGTGACGCAATAAAACCTAATTACTGACAGTATATTGACGTCAATTATTTTTTTACATGAACTTGACAATATAACAAAAAATTATGCACATTTAAAAAAAAAAAATTCAGCTTAAAAAAAATTATAATTTTATATATTTTTTTTATAATTTTTCTAATTACTTGTTTTTTATTTTAAATTTATACTACTTAGCACAGAATGTAAGTATGAGAAAGGTAGAAAATCATATGAGAGTTGCTAACGGACGCAATGGTGGGGTGGCAGAGACACACCTCGGGCGATCGGCGAAGTTAAGCAGCGTTGAGTGCGGTTAGTACTTAAATGGGACACCGCCAAGGAACCGAACGTCGTACGCAACTTTTTCTGATCGCTTAGATGATGTTTCACACTCAACAAAGCAACTGAAGAGTACATTGAAAGAAATAAACAGTTGTTTCTACCCGTGAGGACCCAAGCAGTATTTACTTGGCTCTCCAAACCAAGCGCACAGCGACAAAACATGCGCAGTAGACACACACAATGCTGCACGGCAATGCGCGGTTGAGGAAGGGGAAAAGTATGGGGAAATAGACTTATTTTCAATCTTCTGCGCATCTAGTGCGCGCGTATTGTTGTCCTGTCACGCTTGCTTGCGAGAGCCAAGCAGATACTCCTTGGGTCTCGGGTAGTAATCGCTGCTTATTTCTATCAGTGTATTGAAAGATCTGATTCGAACATGCCAAATAACTCGACCATCCCGAAGCGGGTTTTCTCCTGATACAGGTTTTGATTGCGCATACGAACTTTTATCTCTGGTATTAGTATAAAAATGGAAAAACGCCAAACCTGAAATTTTAATGGCAATCCGTTAACTAAAAAAGTCATCTTTATAATTCTGCCTTGCAGCAAATGGCTTCTTTCAAAGTATAGAAAAAAATAATTGCTACTCAGAATCAAATAAAAATTTTTTTTACAGCCCACAATTGTATATACTTGGGGAATTACTTTTTTGACATTCATCCTGTTAATTACAATAAATTCTGAATGGCAAAGCTTTATTAAGTTAATAATAATAATAATAATAATAATAATAGTTTTTTTCTATTATCCTACCTCCGTGTTGTCTCTGTTTATCCAAGGGACCAGTTATTCCATCAGCCTGGCTGTCCATTTACATTTGGTTTTGTTTATCCAGAATTATTGCCACGTTGTCATAGTACGCCCCCGTTCCTCCCTGTGGACGGTTGTTCTGTCCTCTGCTGGTTCTTTTTTTCTTTCGTACGTAGATTCTTTTGAGCTGTTTCGCATGCAGATCGATCCAGATGGTTACGGCAATAACGAGTACTGTCGGTCCAAAGACCGCGCGGTAGGCGCCAGAAATACGGAGGGCACCTCTACGTTGAACGGAAGTGATTGTAATCCGGTATAACTCCTTCTCCGTTGCAGCAGCCCATATTTCAGAGCCGTACAATAGGATGGATGTGATGGCTGACATGAGCAGCCGTCACTTGCTCGCTTTAGGGCCACTCGTGTTCGACATGAGACGGTTCAGTTGTGCTGTCTTTGTCGCCGCTTTGTCCGCTGCATAGGCCAGGTGACGAAAGAAGGTAAGTTTGGTATCTAGTTTGAGTTCCAGATACATAACCTCCCTTCCCGTCAAAACCTCCGTCCCTCCCACTTTCATGGTAAAGATGGGGTTTATCCGCAGCCGATGATGGGCACGATCTCAGTCTTAGCGGCTGCCAAGTCAAGTCCGTGATCCCCCATCCAGCGCGAGATCCCGTCCATCGCCTGGTTGAGCAGATATTGTGCTTGTTCAAAGTTCCGCGCGATGATGACTATAGTGACATCATCGGCGTACGCTATCATGTACACCCCTTCTGGCAGCCCGAGCCTCAGGAGGCTGTCGTACAGGATGTTCCAAATATCTGGGCCAAAGGTCGACCACTGTGCCACACCGTCACTGAGATATTTCTCGGGTTGGCCTGTTTATGTGTCATGGCGGAGGATACTGTCCTTTAAGTAGTCTCGTATCACCCGCATGAGGTACTCCGGGACTCTGAACACGTTCAACGCTTCCAAGATGTCAGGCCACCTGACCGAGTTGAAGGCGCTCTTAATGCCCAGCGTGACCAGGAGTGCGATGTTCCTGGAAAAATGATTTCCATTCCACGACCTGCTACTCCGCTGCACTACCACCCGTATAGAGTCCACCGTGGATCGCTGTTTCCTGAAGCCGTACTGGTTGCCAGCTAAATCGCCGACAGTCCGCACAGCTCCCTGAAACCGTGGTTAGAGCAACCTCTCGTAGAGCTTCCCTACGTGGTCCGAAATGCACAGTGGCCTGTTGGACGACGGAAGCCGGTGATCACATCCCTTCCCTTTGCCGATCAGCACGAGGCGCGCAACCTTCCAGAGGGTGCCAACGATTCCCACCTTCAGACACGCACTGTACATGTTCAGCGAGAGAGAAGGTGCACTAACCGCGATGATCTTTAATATCTCAGCTGGTATCCCGTCAGGCCCAGGCGCCTTTCCGCTCCTCAGGGTATCTCCCCCACTTCAGCCGTTTTCTCCTGGTCTGGCCTTACCGGATGCTATGGGAACAGCGTGTCGACAATTCGTGACATGGTGTTCTTGTCATAAGAGTGATTCAGGAGCGCGCAGAGTCTCTTGGTCATGATCTTGTAGCCCACGCTCCACACGTTCCGATTGGTTTACTCGCATCGGAGCCGTCGACACGCTGCTTTATGCTACGCCGACAACAATGCTGCCTGCGTTCCGTCTCGCGTTCTTTGCGCTCTTCTTCTGAGGCGGTTGGCTTCCACTATCAGACGCGCGATTTCGCCAGACGACCGATAAGCTGGGCGTTTTCCACGTCGCGATCCCTTGTGCGGCATGGATGCGTCGCAGGCTCGGTGAATGAGGCCCATAGTCTCGTTCACGAGAGTCTCCACTCCATCCTTCCCTTCGGTGGCATTCACCTCTAGTTCCGCTGTCCTTCTAGCAGTACCTCGACTTGTTTGTCGGTGTTCAGCTTGGCCAGATTCCATGTAATTTTCCAGTACCCTCCAATCCCACGCTCTGTACGCTAGATTTTCGGATACGAAGGACACGTCCGGAATCGTCCCAAGAAATCCCATCCGCCTGAATATTGGCGTTTTCCCAACGTTGAGAACTATCAGGCCGAGTCTAGATACCATCTCCATGATGGACCTTCCTCTGCTGTCTGGCAATGGCATGCTCCACTCCAATTCTCGCGTATTGAAGTCACCAGCGACAACGATCTCGCCTTCCATGTCATGGATCGCATCTTCCAGCTCGTCCAGGTTACGCCTAAATTGCTCAATATGGACGTTCAGGGTAGAGTAGCAGCTCATATAAGTTACGTATCTGCTTCTCACCCATGCAAATCCCTTTCCGGCTCCGTGTTCGTCCACTCCGATGGTTCGTGGGTCCAGCTGGATTGCTGCTTGTGTACAGTGCGTCTGGGTACCACGTAGGTGTCTCCCAGTCACAGTACAGCTCACTAATTAGTAACACATGAGCCTTCGTCTCGAATATAATCGGAGTCAGAAGGCTGTTAGCTACGTCGCTTCTGTGGAGATTAGCTTAAAGGACTGTTATACCGACCGTTATCAAAATTAGTAAATTTATATATATATATATATATATATATATATATATATATATATATATATATATATATATATACACAGGGTGTCCTACTTTAACTTGGACAGCTGGATAACTCGAAACCTTGCATCCAAATCCAAAAATGTTTCAGACAAAAGTTGTTGGGTTTCGAAGGGCCTACCCAACCATGACCTTGAAAAACTCCTTGACCTTTATTTTCAAGGTCATTTGGAGGTCAACTTTGTTTTTTTCAATGGAAACCAATATTTTTTATTCCGGATTCTGAAAGAACGCAAAATTTTACGCCTAGATAACCTATCATGTCTAGGGTCAAAGTGAACCCCAGAGGTCATTACAAGGCCAAGTTCCTGGTCAGAGCCGAAACCTGGTGGAATATGATTTTCTGGAAGAGTTCTTCAGACGGAAATTGTTCTGTAAAATGCTCTGAAGACCTTTTCTTCAGGACTACGGCACTCAAGGCAAGATCTCCCAAGATCCGGCCACTTAAGGCAAGACTTTCTAAAGATCAATCATCCGACCACTCAAGGCAAGATCCTCCAGGACCCAGCCACTTAAGACCTAATCAAGTGTTCGAAATGTGCTCCTTGATTCTGCAAGCACAACTGCAATGGACGACGAAGGTTTTGTTAGACATTCTGAAGCATTTCAGGAGTTATTGTTGCACAAACTCTCTGGATTCTCTCCATCATATCCCTTCTCGTCGTGGTTGCCTCGGCATACACAACGTCCTTCACATATCCCCATAAAAAGAAATCCAGCTGGTTCAAATCTGGTGATCGAGAAGGCCAAGCAATTGGTCCGCCATATCCTATCCATTGGTGAGGAAACTGGTAGTTGAGGAAATTGCGGACAATGCGAGCATAGTGAGCAGGGGTACCATCTTGTTGAAACCGCAAATTTAATCTCAATGCAAGTGAAATATCCTCAAGATAGACAGGAAAATCATTCTCGGAGAATTCCAAAAACATTGGACTATTAATTGGTTCTTCAAAAAATGTGGCCCAATCACTTGGCCATTACAAATACCGATCCATACATACAAGCTCCAACGATGTTGATTCAGCACTTGACGGTACCAATGAGGATTTACTAGGGACCAATAATGGCTATTATGTCCGTTGAGACTGCCATTACTGATAAATGTTGCTTCATCACTGGAACAAACTCTCCAGAAAAAGCCTGGATCCTCATTTAACATGTCAAGAGTCCATCGACAAAATTGTACTCTGAGTGCGTGATCTACAGGGCTCAGTTCCTGCACAAGAGTAATATGATATGGATGGTAACATACTGATCGCAATAATCTAAAAGCCGTAGATTGGGAGACTCCTAATTCCCGTTCAATTCGACGCGTACTCAAGTGTGGGTCCAAATGGACCATAGCCAGAACTGCCAGAAGTCTGGGATCGTTGTTATTCTGGAGCCTATTCCTTTGTCTCTGGCGATGCAGAGGGTTATTCCGAGACCTCCTTTCAATGTTAACCACTTGTTGTGCAGAGGGATGGCGACGATTTGGGAATCGCTGCGCGTAGGACCGGGCAGTATGCCGATAATTCCTACCGCATTCACCAAGAGTGATGAGAATGTCCACCACTTCATTAGGGGAATAATTAGCCATTGTTTTTGAGAAGAAAATTATTTGATCAGTTCGATGATAAGTAATGTCAGTTAAAAAAATCTACTATGATAATGACAAACTTGCAGTACAAAATTATAATGAGCAAAATATCAGCAACATTCAGTGATACTACGACGATAATTCTGTGTTGACGTGTAGTAAGTAATTAATTGTAATAATACGACGAAAGTGAACTTGTTTTAATTGTGTTTTAATGTCTTCTAATAAAAGTTTTAGCCTGAAGAAGATAGTATATACATATATATATATATATAGTAATGCACTATCGAAACGTTGGTGATGAAAATAAATTAGAGTCTCTTATAATTGACCATTTCTCATCCAAAAAATAAAAAAAATGTTCATTAGTGCCGATAGAAAGCTCAATACTCTTCCGCATGAATTAAAAGTACTCAAAGTACTCAAAGTATAAATCAATATTCACAACCCACGTCCCCTAGGAACTCATTCAAAAGGTCTTCAGAGCGTAAAATTTCTCACTTTTTTAGAATTCAAAACAGTGGTTTTTGTTTGAAATGCCTACTCGACGTTCAAATGACCTTGGGAATATGGTTGAAGGACATTGTTGAGACCATGGTTAGGTCAGTTTCTCGATACAGAACAATTTCCGTCTGAAGAACTCTTCCAAAAAATCATATTTCACCAGTTTTCGGCTCTGGCCAGGAACTTGTCCTTGTAATGACCTCTGGGGTTCACTTTGACCCTAGACATGATAGGTCATCAGGTGTAAAATTTTGCTTTCTTTCAGAATCCAGAATAAAAAATAGGGGTTTCCATTGAAAAAAACAAAGTTGACCTCCAAATGACCGTGAAAATTAAGGTCAAGGAGTTTTTCAAGGTCATGGTTGGGTAGGCCCTTCGAAACCCAACAACATTTGTCTGACACATTTTTGGATTTAGGTGCAAGGTTTCGAGTTATCCAGCTGTCCAAGTTAAACTGGGACACCTTGTATATATATATATATAAAAATTTTAAAAATGTCATTATTATTTTTCTCCCCGATATTAAATAGAGTAAATAATTTTGTTGTTATTGTTCTGTAGAATAATACCAACAAATTTGTGGTGCCATTTTAGAAATAATATGAACATTTATACATTAAAATTATTAAATAACACTGAAAATAATGAGCTTTTATAAATGTCGTATGTTCTAACACGTCTAACTTTTGTTATAATTCTTCTAAAACAATTCAACACCTAAAATCTCTTTATAATGTATAATATAATTGAAATATTTAAGGGAAATTGTCACCATCGAATCCTTCATCGCCTGGACTGTTTTGAAAATCTTAATTTTTTTGATAATTTTTAACAAATTTTGAGGTAATGTCAGCTTTTAAGGGGACTTTTGAGGGCTTTCTGTGCTTCTTCTCTTAGGTTTTGTATAATACATGCTGCTAACTTTCCAAAAGGTTTAATGTTAATGAACAGAAAATAGATTCTTGACTGGGCCCCATTCTTAATAAAATTTTTTGCTGCATTCGTTATGTTCTCTGGGTCTCTGAGATCGAATTTATCCTGCATTCTTTCGTTGAAGTGCATTTTTAATCTTTCGATTATCCAGTCATTCCCTCGAGCTTGATCTAAACTTCTGGCTAGCGTAGCCCATTTACGAATATAGTCTTCCATAGTTGTCTCCTTTTTCCAGTCATATTTTCCATCTAACAAGTAGTCAATAATCTGGCAATCAACCAAACTGGCAGATTCTCCTTTTATTATATTGGCGAACGCGGCTAATTTTTCTCTCTCGCTCAATCCCTCAGAAATAGCATTTTCCTCGATCTCTCTTATCAGTTTTCGTTAGTTGCTTTTCACTACATTTTCATCAAATTTCAGGCTACTGATCCTTGATGTTTCTCTAATGAGGCGAATCATTCTTCGATTTTCATACCTTCCTTGGAGGCAGTCTTGTTGGAGCTCCTCACGCAATTTTTCTTCATCTACGTCATCGCCTCTTACTCTTTCATTTTCTTGCGTCCCATTGCCTCGCCCATATTGAACAGAAATCATATTTAAAAGTCATTTTGCAATTGTGCGATGGCTCGTTGGTTCCGATTCATATCCATTTTTAGCGCATTGAACTGTCGATTCATGACGTCCAAAATTATTTCCACTTGTCTATTAGCTTGCCTGTCCTCGTTTTCGATTTCTGGTAGTTATGGACGAACTTCTTCTTGAAAATTTAAGTCTGGTCGTTGATCATTATCAGGATCATATCCACATTTCCATCATCCGGTGGTGGCTGCACTCGTCTGTGGCCTCTTCCTCTACCACGTTGTTGATCTTGCATATCGTTAATCCGATTGTCATCTCTCGCTCTATCATTTGTTTCTATTAGTTCTGCTCGTCTTCTGTGACGATCCAGACGACCTATCACCGGGTACAATGGTGCATCATCACCACTTGCACCTGACGTCGTTTATGCACATTTTAAAAAAGAACAGTTTTAGTTTATACACGTTTAACTTATTTTTGGTATTCCTTTTATAGGTTGTTAGGTTTAACGTCGTTTGATTTCTTGACTCTTAATATTTTCCAATTAGTTTTTTGTTTTTTAACTCTCTCAGTGTAGTCTTGTCAAAAAAACTATCCTTAAATTCACTTTACTTGCCTTTTTTAATATTTTGCGCGTTATTTAAAATTTTCACTTAGCTTGAGTTACTTTTTGTTGTTATAAATTGGTATTAACAATCGGGTACGACACCAGACTCTTAGTGTCATCCTGTCACGGTTACCATGTGAACAGACAAAAGGTGTTAATTGCACTATCCGTGTATAGTACGCTGTTAGTTGTTGTCTTGACAAGGCCTTTGTACCCTTTGTTACGGTCGCTATCTGTTTGTTACGTACAAATGGGAAAACTACTTTATTTATAATTATTGTTGCGTGTACGTCGCGCGAATACCGCTGCGACGATTATTCTGGATTAGGAATATCGGAGTCAGGTTCAAACACGGAAACACTAGTTTTTATTATTTGAATAAACATTTAATTTATTTATTACTTTAATTAATTTACAACTTTGTCGCAGTTGTGACGCGGAATACAATAATTAAATTGAGCTTTAAATTGGTACTTTCGAGTTTGAATTGACTGCGTGCTTATATACAGTTATTTCCGACCAAACTGCTTCACCTAATGGTTCATTACTCACCGGTAGCGCTAGTATTCTTGCTTGCGAGTTGGCGTGTGTGTCGTTCGGTCGTTCAGTTGGTGCGATACCGAGTGGTCACATCGTCGTATTGACGTTTGTTCATGAACGCTTCGGACCTTCTAGGTGAAGTACTATTTGGTCTTTCCCAGGAGTATATGCAAACAATATCTGACTAGGTTTCCGGCTGGCAGCATGCATTTTATGTTTAGTGGGACCTCCTGAACAATATTGCACAAAAAAATTCAATGTGAATAGTTTTTCACACTTATGCGCCAATTCCGACCGGACTAGCTCCCTATTGAAAACATCAGATAATACTTTACATTTTTTCACTTGATTTCTGCTCTGTTTAGCGTTTTAAATAATATTACGCATCTACTGAAACAGACTCTCCTACTTTCTCTTTCACTCTTTATTCGTAATTTTTCTCGTGTACAGATTTAGATAGTTATCATATTAAACTGTCTTACACTGAAATGTGTCCGAAGTGACAATTAGTTACTACTTATTTTTTTCACATTAGAAAATACATCATTTGTTCAGTAAAAGTACGTAGATAGTAGAGTTCTAGATAGTGGAATGCTTGAATAATGGAGTACGTTTATAATGGGGTGTATTGATAGTGGGGTACCTGGTTTGCACCGTCAGGCTTTCTATATATAATAACAGTATCATCCATATCTTTTGCTTTCGTACTCTCTCTCTCTCTCTCTCTCTCTCTCTCTCTCTCTCTCTCTCTCTCTCTCTCTCTCTCTCTCTCTCTCTCTCTCTCTCTCTCTCTCTCTCTCTCTCTCTCTCTCTCTCTCTAGTAGAGTCAGTGCTCTCTATACGTGCACACACGCATCTGTATCGCTCTCGTTCAAAGTTTCTTTACGCCGCCGCCGTACCTTCGGGTATGCCATAGTGTGACCCTCAAGTAGGGCCACAGTGCAAGACTCCTCCACCACAGTTATTTTTCATCAGGTGTGCTGTATTTATACAGCAATTTCTTTTTTGCACTGGTGCCTCAGGTTTGAGGTTAGTTATATTATAATCCTGCTGCCTCACCTCGAGCACTAAAGTCTGCGCATGCCCGAGTCTCAACATCGACAGGTACGTGCGGATTATATCATCGAGGCGTGAGAGTGTGCGTGTGTGTGTCACTGTATGGAGGCCAGCATTAAAATCTGTGCTGAATGTGGTCTGCCTCCTAGTAAGGGCAAGACCTATAAGTACTGCTGCATTAAATGTAATAAGGCAGGTCATGTTAGATGCATGATCCTGCAAACTAATGCAGCAGTAAAGCAATACATGTGCAAAACATGCACAAAAGGTGTTGCCAATACATCTCGCAGTAGTAATAAAGCAGCGGCTGGACATAACGTGACGTCACGCCTAACAGCAAGTGTGTCTTCTGGTATAGTGCGTGCGAGCATACATTCAAAGCCGCAACGCTCGCTGCCTAGTGGGAAGGCTGCCCCCACCACGCCGAGAAGTTCCTCGCCGCTGCTCGCTGCCGGCACACCTTTAACACCTTTATCATCGCAAACTCTGCTCCCACTACACCGCGCTTGCCTCTGTCTCTCTCTAACGCTGACGCAAGCCTAAGAGGCAGTACTACCGATCAGCTCAGCTTCAGCGCGGGCCAACACCATGAGAGTCTCGTACCTGCGCTGCCTGCTGTACAGCGGGTTGCAGGCATGAAGGCGCTGAATCTTCACTCTTCGTATACGGACAGTGTTTTTTCACACACCTCGACGCCAGCTAAAGACGACATCGTTCTCCCTGGGGCAGTTTCGACGCCTTCAACATCTACCACGGACAAAGAAGAACTAGCTTCTAGATGTAAATCAACAGTACAAACAAGTAATTTCAGCAGCGTAAATGATGTTAATGCGTTGGTAATACGTATGTTAGACTCTACTACCTTTAAAAAAGGGACGACAGTCTCCTGCTTGGTAGAGTACGCCAATTCGACATCTAGAAACATAGACAATGCACTTACTAGACATTCGTCCTCTCTTGAAAACAGATTGGATGCAATTGTTAAAAGGCTAGACTCGTTACCAGCAATATATACTCTAGCACTGACAATTGGGTCCAAAATGCAGAAAATAGAGGATAAGATGTTAAAACAACACTCCCAGCTGGAGGAGATGTTAAATGAAAAGCAAGTGCTTTGTCATGAAATTAATGATTTAAAAATTCAAAACAAACAGCTACACGAAACATGTCAAAATATAACAAATAATATGTTGAATAAGATCGAAGTTAATTACAATGCAATTATAGAAAGAGTCAATAACATTGAGCAGTCTAATTTTGAAGTGAAAAATCTAGTCAAAAATAATAGTGAGACAAAGAAATATGATAATGACCTTAAAATAATAATTGATAAAGTTAATAAAATTGAAAGTGACAACTCCGACATATTAAAGGCCATAAGAAAAATTATTGCACACGAGACCACAAGCAATAACAATCATGAAACTGCAATAAATAATAATAATAATAATAATATAGAGAAAACTTTGAAAATTATTCAACATAAACAACAAGAATTTTTAAGTAAAATTGAAAATTATCAAATTGGCCTGCCTACCAGTAAGGCAAATACAACTTTTTCGCCGCACAGTATTAGAAATACAAATATTAATGATAAGATAAATAGTGTACTTGTAATAATGTAAATAATAATAATATATATATATAACATTGATAATAATTTGAATAACGAAAGCAACGATACACTGCAAGATACGGCGTCGACGTCATCTGCACGAAGCACGTGGGTTAAAATGGTAGGTGGGAGGACAATAAAAAATAATAATAATACAATATGCAATAATGACTTAATAATTTCAAATATTTTTGACGGTAACAGCACTAAGCGTGTTGATGTAGTTCATGCTATACTGCGTCGTGTCCTCCCATCGATACAGAAAACGGATATAGTAAATACCTGCCTGCTTCGGTCAGATGAGTCGCTTTCGGTGATATCAACCGAGGTAACTAGCGAGCGCAGACGATCACCGTGGGTTGTTACCCTCTCCAGTAGTGAATTAGGAGATAAAATCATGCGACAAAAAAAGTTTATAACAGGCTTTCACGCTAATGATGTCGACATCTCGGCACTTGACCAGGAGACTAGTGATGCAATATTCAATAGTAAAATTTTTATAAATGAACATCTACCAAGGGAAACATTTAATAATTTTAGAAGCCTTAAAGCCCTTGCGATGAGGCTCAAATTTAAATATATCTGGCATAGGGGGGGCCGTTTCCTGGTCAAGATGCGGGATGGCGATGTTTCCCACGAATTTTTAACAGCGGCAGACCTCCAAGTAATTTCAGCCTCGTATGAAACTCCACAAATTGCATTAGATTCACATAAACAAACAGGAAAAGCAAATATAAATGAAATAGATAAGTTGGACATTCAAACAAATAATCAAACGGAGGCTGTCGCAAATGAATGACTATCGTTGGACACTGCTGGGGGGGCTGCACTGTAGGGGACTGAGAGCAGGATTTATCAATGTGACCTCTCTAGATTGTCATATTGGTACACTCCGTCAACACCTTCTATCTGGTCCCTCCTACCACCTTTTTGGAATTGCTGAGACGCACCTTGCTCAAAACATTGACGACAATCGCATTCAGATCAAGGGCTATTCAATTTTAAGATTAGATAGGAATAAATTTGGGGGTGGGTTAGTCCTGTATGTACACAATAGTTTTAAGGCAACCATACTAAGCCGCTCACGTACCACCCAAGATGGTACGCCGAACATTTCTGAATATATTATGTGTAGTGTGCAACAGGGCGACCTTCCCCCCGTATTCGTTGCTCTGATTTATAGGCCACCGCATGTACCATTCCTGCAAAATTCAGACCTAATTGATAAGCTAGCTACATACACGCAGGACTATAGCCATAAAATCTTGATGGGTGATAGGATGCAAACCTGTTGAAGACGTCGGCTGATGCAAGATTCGTTAGGCGATTAGCCAACGATTTAAATCTAAAAATAATAGAGCATGGTGCGACTTATCACCTCGAGGGGTCTCACACATGGATTGATGTCGTTATGACAGATGACAACGACGTGGTGCTGAATGCCAGCAATCAGGCGGCGCCCTTTGCCAGCAATCACACAATTATAGATGTTGAAATAGATTTTAAATTAAACAATAGCCCCATCACCGATACTTTTAGTTACAGAGATTTTAAAACAATAGAACAGGAAGATCTTCTATCTTACCTGAGTAAATGTGACTGGGCGGCGTTTGATTGCTTGGACAACAACGACATGGACGATTTATTTGGACAGCTCAGCGCCAATCTCATGGGGGCAATAGATGAACTCGCTCCACTGAAGCAATTTACACCAAAAAATAAAGCTAATCCTCCATGGATTGACGCAGATCTGGCTCACATAATAAAAAAACGTGACGCCGTACGCAGATGACTACAGCGCACAAAAAACGGTAATCTTTGGCAGGAGTACCGGTCTCTCGCGGTCGAAGCAGAACAACGCATGAAAATCGCGTGGGAGACTTACATGCAGAATAAGATTTTTGAAGCCCTAGAAAATAAGAAGGATATTTGGAAAGAACTAAAGGGCTTGGGGCTCCTGCCAAGGGCACGGGGAGGGGGGTTGCATGGCTTCTCGCAGGGTGAGCTGAACTCGCACTTTGCGGGGGTATCGGTCTCCCAGAGTGAAGGTGACGTTGATTTGGGTAGCATCTTGGACTCGGCCAGTGATGACGGCTTTGTTTTCAAAGACGTTACAGTGACAGACGTAGTCCTGGCTGTTGCTCATTTCTCGTCGCAGGCTAGGGGTGAGGACGGTATTCCCCAAAGCGTTGTAGCTAAGGCTCTCCCGTATATAAGTCATCATATAGCGAGGGTCTTCAACTCCTCTTTGTCTGGTGGTGTCTTCCCAGGGGCTTGGAGGGGGGCTTACTTGGTGGCTCTAAAAAAGTTTTCAGTGCCATCTACTTTATCAGATTTTCGCCCAATAGCACTATTGAGCTTTCTCTCCAAGGTGCTGGAGAAGATAGTACACAACCAGATTACCGATTTCTTTAGATCCAAAAATATCTTGGATCCTCTGCAAACCGGTTTCAGACAGCATCACAGCACCCAGACAACTCTACTAAAACTAACCGAGGACATACGAACTGGGATGAACGACAATAAGAAACTAATGACTATACTGCTACTGTTCGACTTTAGTAAAGCGTTTGACACTATATCACCATCTAAATTACTTCGTAAGCTGATAGGCATGGGTTTTTGAAGGAGTGTTCTTCTGTGGATCAAATCATACATTTTTGTTCGCAGGCAAAAAGTTATAACTGACAACAACGGGGAATCTGATTGGCTAACCACCAATCTAGGTGTACCACAGGGTTCAGTCCTGGGGCCCTTGCTATTCAGTCTTTATATCAATGACTTACAAGACGTACTGACTGGTGGTGATGTTAAACACTTGCTATACGCGGACGACTTGCAAACTTACACTCAAGTGACATGGCGAGATCTTTATGTGGGTATCAGATGCATGTCGGCTGTTGCGCGGGCAGTGTCGGAGTGGGCCGAAGCATACGGACTGTGACTCAATGTCGGCAAAACAAAAGCGATCATTTTCGGCTCCGAGCACAACATCAATCGGTTGCAGGATCTTGGTTTGCCCGGCATTGAGTTTCAGGAAGGTGTACATGTGCCTTTCTCTGACTCGGTCACAAACCTTGGTGTTGTCATGGACTCTAAACTCACGTGGAAACTGCAGGTTGATGCAGTTGGAAAAAAGGTAAATCGTGCTCTTTACAGCCTACGATTTTTTAGTTCATGCACAACTCAGGCGTTGAGAAAGCAGCTTGCATGCGCGCTGGTAGTGCCACATTTAGATTATTGTTCCGTGGTTCACCTTGATGTGTCTGATGAGCTCGAGACGAAGTTGCAACGACTTCAAAATTCATGTGTGAGATACATATGTGGTGTTAGAAGTGATGAGCACATCACTCCTCACAGGAAATATCTTGGCTGGCTTACAGTAAAGGAAAGAAGAGCGTACTTTGCAGGGTTATTATTGTATAGGGCAATAAATATGGGACAACCTCCGCACCTTGCGGCTCTCTTTGGTAAAAACACAGCTAGGACTTCCAGTAGGAGCGGTGTGAAAGAGCTCTCGGTTCCGGGATCGCGGACTGATAAGGGTCTCTGCAGTGTGAGGTATCTGCCGTCCTTATGTAAATTTAAAACGACGTTAGGCAGGCTCCTCAGTCAACTGCACGGTGATTAAGTTGACAATTTTTCATGATGACGGAGAATTCATATACATGGATAGTTATTTATTAATTTATTGACTTATTTATTTGTTTATTTATTTATTTATTTATTTATTTATTTATTTATTTATTTATTTATTTATTTATTTATTTATTTATTTATTTATTTATTTATTTATTTATTTATTTAATTATTTATTTATTTAATTATTTATTTAATTATTTATTTATTTATTTAATTATTTATTTATTTAATTATTTATTTAATTATTTATTTATTTAATTATTTATTTATTTAATTATTTATTTAATTATTTAATTATTTATTTAATTATTTATATATTTAATTATTTATTTAATTATTTATTTATTTAATTATTTATTTATTAATTGTATCTTTTTATTTTTCTTTATTTCAATTTATCCGTTCTCCCGTGTTTTGTATTCTTAGTCGTGAAAAATGTTGTAATGTACAAAATATAAAGAGTACATTTTAATAAAGAGTAAATATATCTGCGTGTGTGATGAGTGTATGTATCGGCTGAATTATAATTGTTTTTAAATTGTGACGTGATGGATGTACGTGTATTCAAGAATGAGTAGACTTTCAGAAATTGTTATGGAACTGTGATATAAACAAACTGTGATATTAGATAATGACAAATTTGTGCAACAATTTTTTATATTTATACACTGACGAACTGTGATAGTGATCAAAGACTTAATGTAATGACAAAATAATAATTTTTATGTGATATATTTTTGCCAAAATTGACAAATAAATCGTATATCTATCTATCTATCTATCTCTCTCTCTCTCTCTCTCTCTCACTCGCTCGCTCTTGGCGTTTAATCTCTATGCTAACATTGCTGGAAATAAACTACAAAGTCAATTTTCATATTTGAAAGTGTGTTAGTGTCGTGAATTAAAGTGCCTGTAATGAACTAAGATAATAATTTTGACTTTTTGCTGATGCTGCGTGATGGGCATAGCAGTGTGAAGGTGTTCTACGGTGAACAGCATGGGGAATGAGACCTCACTTTGAACGCTTATAAAAGTGCTAAGGGTGCATAAAACCGGAGGAAAAAACATATAGCCTTCAAGTTAACACTGAGAAAGTGAGTACATTTCTTTTTCCTGGTGAAAATGGTCAATTTTCTGTTAGAAACACTGAACTGAAAAACCGCTGTTTTCCTGCAAACTCATGTATCTTTGTATATAAAACTGTTCGACCCAAAGTTTGGCGTCTACAGTGAAACGCTTGGTACGCATACGTAGTTGTGCCCAACCTTTCGGAGTCTACATCGTCTGCGCTAGTGCGTTCAGCTCTAAAGTTCCACATCCTAGTTAATAAGAATTGAGGAACTATTGACTTAAGGCCCTGTCGCATGTCTACATATAAGAAAATAGGAACTATGAACAGATAAGAATCTAGGAACGATCCAGAAATAGATACAGCACATCTTTTATTTTTTTCTTTTAACACACTTCGCAATTACTCCATCGACCACATTTCATCATCAACATCTTTTCCATCAAGTCAGATTAATATCTAATTATTTTTATTTGTATTTCTTATTCTTAATAATCTACTAATATGGCCTCTTCGTAGAGAGCTGGGCCTAGAATGTTCCGTGGATGCAATAAGGAAATTAAGATTAATAAGTATCAAATATGTGATAAATGCACCCGCAATTGTCACATGTCATGTACCTCTCTACGAACTGTGCTTAGTGATTCGGATAAGAAAATTCAGATAGAAATCGTAATAGCTCACTTTAATGTACTTGCA
This sequence comes from Gastracanthus pulcherrimus, assembly GCA_949152435.1. NCBI lineage: Eukaryota > Metazoa > Arthropoda > Insecta > Hymenoptera > Pteromalidae > Gastracanthus > Gastracanthus pulcherrimus. Next base: position 97,275,974 of record OX424576.1, read on the forward strand.
TCTGCAACTGGATCTGCAGCCCCCAATTTACGGAAGAGTCCCCGTTTATGCAGCAAATACTTGCCGAATTAAACAAGCTTGATATTCTGAACGTATTACAAAACACGATCGACATGCATGTGAGCGAGTTGACTAATAGAATGTCAGCAATGGAGGAACAGCTTATCCCGCTGGAGAATCTTCCACAATTAATACAGAAAGTTGAGGCGACTGAAAACTCTATCCTGAGTCTACAGACAGAACAAGCTAACATTAAGCAGATTGTTGATAAACTCATGACATCAGCTTCCTCCACCTCAGCTCCTGTCACCGATGATCCATCTGCTACTTCTCGCATACAACAACTTGAAGAAACCAATGCTCAACTTAGCACTAGAGTGCAGTCACTTGTCAACATGCATGCGAAGCTATCTAGTGACCTTGTTATAACAGGGCTTACTTACGATGATGCGACCTCTCTGCGAGACCTAGCTTTCGCTACGTTGAAGGCACTGGATCCGAGTCTACAAATCAGAGACGTTGTATCAGCGCGTCCACTACGCAAAAACAGGCTGTAGCGGTAGACTCTTCCTCTGTAAACCCAGCTTGAACTGCATAGACTCTCTCTGCAGACTCAGCTTCAGCTGCAAGCGAGAAGTCACTTGAAGTCGAAGAAAACAACAATTTGTTAAATATCTTTCCTCGTCAACTAATACTGCATCTGCAAGAAGTGCGCTAGCTCACGCATTACTGACAGCAAAAATAAAACTGAGAAAGCTTCATACAGCTCAACTGAGTGCTTACCTTCTTAATCAAGCCAATGCTCCCTCACCTCAACCAGCGCTGCTTCAATCAATATCAACGAGCTGACCTGTACCGGCTTCGTACGTCAGAATATCAGCCAAGACAAAGAACTACTCCTCGTTCATCCGCAATAGAAAAATATACGTGAAGAAGAGCAAAGAAGACCGGGTTGTACTAATCTCATCGACAGAAGATTTTAATACTTTTTTAGAGAGCAATCAAGAGAATCAAGAGTATTATTAACACTAAATACATCTCACTCACCCTCATCTCGCGGAACTATTCATCTTGTACCTATTATTCTTCCTATAACTCATACTACAAATGTTTCCGAGTCTTCGTGTAGAGGCATGAGGGTCTGCCGTTTCAATGCTAACTCTCTTGGGCTCACATGGAGATGGTTAGACTCTTTCTATCTACTCGACCCTTCTTTCACATAATTACAGTCACTGAGACCTGGCTTCATTCATCCTCTGTATTTGTCATTCCGCTAGAAAATTATGTCCTTCACCGCCGTGATTGCAATATAAATGGAGATGGTGTTGCTCTCTTTATTCATAACTCCCTTACAGCCTCCTTCCTATGCTCATCTGACGGAAAATGAGGTAAACCCGAATATCTGTTCTGTGAAGTTTTTGCCAAGAATCACCCTTCTCATTTTGTTGCTGTAGTTTGTCGCCCACCACATGCACCGCATTTTTCGCGAAAATGATTTTATTGATAAACTTTCAACTTTCATGCATAACTATAGCACGAAAATTGTTCTTGGCGACTTCAATGCGGACCAATTCTCTTCTTCTGATGATGCCGAATTTTATCCGTGCTCTTATTGTTGAGCATTCACTGTACAGTGTGCCTTTTGGTGCCACACATCACACATGTACCTCTGACACTTGGCTTGCTCTCTGTCTGGTTGACCAGCAGGATCACCTAATTTCGTTTTGGAAAACTGACACACCTTTTATTGCTGAATGTGTCGCTGTTTTTCAAGAAGATATCACTAATGCCATAGAGTATCTTGCCCCCTCAGGCATCCCTGGTTCACTACGGAGCACCGCTTGTTGATTCAGGAACGAGATCGACTTTATAGGTGTGAACGCAGATCACGACTGTCTTATGATCTACAGCCGTATAGACAAGCGCGAGATCATGTACACAACTTAATTGAAGAAGTCCATCTGGAAGGAACCTAGCACCTTGGCATAGTAGAATCCAAAAAGTCAACCCACTCGCGTTTCACAATCGATGAGCTCAATGAATATTTCAGTGCTGTATCCTTCGATCCTCTCACGCCTTCCGTTGCTGACTTTTTGTATTCACTGGAAAGTCTTGACTATACTGAATATTATGCGTTTAGTGAAATCCGTATATCGGTTTTTTATGCTGCGGTAAATCAATTTAAAATTCATCATCTGCAAAATGTTCAATTTGTCACTACGAGACGCGTTTTTTCCGTGTCAATGAAAGAAATCGGTTGTGATTGCCCTTGAAAAAATAAGTAATCGTTCCTGTCTTGGTGATTTTCGCCCCATATCATTGCTATGCTTTCTTTCCAAGGCTCTAGAGTGGATTGTGCACAGGCAGATTTCCGAGTGTGTTGAGTCCAGGCTTATGCTAGATCTATTTCAGACTGGTTTTCGTACTGGTCACAGTACGCAAACTGGACTGCTAAAGCTTACTGATGACATAATGCTGGGCATCAACAATAAGCTTTTAATACTGCTTTTACTATTTGACTTCAGCAAAGCTTTTGACTCGGTTTGTCACGCCAAACTACTCAGAAAACTCACTGGCTTTGGTCTCTCTAAGCAGGTGATACATTGGATTGCGTCCTACCTCACTGCCTACCTACCTCCTATTGAGTTTGTATCTGAGGTGACGAACTTGGGCGTGTGGCTCTCTCCAGACCTAAATTGGAATAGACACGTATCTCACATCTATCATCGGGTATTCGGCACTCTACGTCAACTGAAACCACATAAACATGCTCTTTTTTTTGCCATACGTAAACAACTTGTACAATTCCTCATCTTTCCTTCCTCTGATTACGCCTCCCTTATTTATCATGACCTTACTGGGGAGCAAAATCTGAGGCTACAGCGAGCCCAAAATGCGTGTACTAGATTTGTATTTGGAAATGTTCCCTGGCAAAGTCATGTTACCCCCTACATAAGCGCTTAGGGTGGCTCACGGTTCAGGTCTGTCGAGAGTATTTCCTAGGTGCCGTAACGGTCTCACTTCTTAAATTCCGTAAGCCAGAATACCTCGACACTCGTTTATCTAAGACAGCGGAATTCGGTGTGTGTAGGTCCGAGCGACTTCACACGTATCCCCTACATATCACATCCCACACCACAGAACTTTTCGCCAACTGTTTTACCATAGCTGCATCTTACATCTGGAATAACCTACCTAACTCTATCACTTCACTACCCTACAACACTACCTCATACCATACCTTTAAATCCAAACTTCAACATCTCCTAAGTCATGAAGCCGACTCGGACCCTGCTTACGATCTCTAAACTTTCATCCAACTACGATGTGACTGCGAGCAAATTAAGTATTAATCTAAATGTATTTCCTTCTTGTTATCCTACTTACTACGTTATCTATGTATACATGAAGACTGAAGTTTCGTTTATTAATTAAGAAAGTTTATTTTTCTGTGATGTTGATACTAAATATTTCATTTTTAATTACGTTATTGTACTTGTACATTCTACACGCTACTGCAAAAATAACGGCATCATATCATATTATATTATATTATATTACATGTATATATTTTATTTGTATGTAAACCATCAATGTATTTCTGTTATGCCCAATGGGACTAGTTAGTTCCACGGCTAAATAAAGCAAATCAAATCAAATCTTTCTCTCTCTAACTATCTATCTATCTATCTATCTATCTCTCGCTCACTTTTTCACGCACTCACGTTCCGACTCATTACCTAGCTCACTCTCTTTTTAACTTCCAAATTCTCCCTCATACTATTTCACTCTCACTAACTCATGCACTTACCCACACACTCTCGCACTCTTCGACTCTCTCTCACTCACTTGTCTTCGTCGTCTGCTGTCCTGCTAGGTGCAGCCGCTAGTGTTTTAGCTCCTGCATTTACACCCCACTCTGCTGCCTCCTGTGTCTGTGAGCGGGTATGCTGTAGTACTTACATAATAGTACATGCAAGTTATCGCTGTAACGATAAAGTACAGCTTCCACTGGTCAATCTGGCCAGCTTTGAGGTTAAGTGAGGTGAAACGGCAGAGTGGCGGGAGCCGAGCACGAGGCAAAATCGACTTAGAGGTGCCTCCTCTATCAGGACACTCTGCACGCAGCGCCACTGCTACCAGAGCGCCACCTGCCGACTTGAACTGCAACTACGCGGCTACCGAGGCGACACCTGCTGCATCCTAGCCACAATAGCGTTACCTTTCCCTCGCAGAACGACTCATCTTCATCGCCACCGTCATCATGGTCGACAGCTGCGCCATCTGCGGGGAAGTTCCTAGGAGCAGCAATTCCCTACACAAGTGCTGCATATGTAATATCACCTGTCATCCGGCGTGCAAATCCCTTGCAGTACTTACCCGCGTGCAACGAGGTGCGATACAGCTCCAAACTAAAGCTGTAGCGTGCCAGGCATGCATAGAATCAAAGAGGCCTTTCAAGGAACAACAGCAGCGTTAATGATGTGAATGCGTCGGTTATAGGAATGTTAGACAGTACTACCTTTAAAAAGGGGACAACCGTCTCCTGCCTGGTGGAGTACGCCTATTCTACATAAAGAAATATTGACAATGCACTTGCTAGACATTGCACCTCTCTTGAAGGCAGATTGGAACCAATTGTTAATAGGCTAAATTCGTTACCAGCAGTACACACTTTGGCACTCTCAATTGATTCCAAACTGCAGAAAGTTGAGAAAAAGCTGTCAAAACAACACTTCCAGCTGGAGGAGATAAAAAAGAAAAGCAAGTGCTTTGTCAAAAAATTGATAATTTAAAAATTAAAAATAAATTGTTACATGACAGTAAAGACACAACAAATAATTTATTGAATAAGGTAGACGTAGACTACAATATGCTATTAGACAAAATAGAAAACTTAGAGCAGAATAACTTAGAGACGCGAAACATAATTGGAAATTTAACAACAAATACATTTGCAAATTAACTTAAAACTATAACTGGAAAAATTAATACTATTGAAAGCGATAATATAGTGATAATAAAGAATATGAAAAAAATAATAGCAAAAGAAACCATTAACACTAAATATGAAACTGCTATTAATAGAATTGAGAATAACGTAGAGAATATTCAACAAAATAAACTAATATTAAATAAAATTGAAATCCATCGAATTGTCGTGCTTCCCAGTATAGAAAATACTTCCCTTTTACCAATTAGTATTAATAAATGTTAAGATAGTAACAATCATATTAACAATAGTAAATTAAGTAACAATAGTAGTAATATAGGCAAGAACAATGACGACTGCAACTTAGTTGTGCAGAATAAAAAAATTTTTAGTAACATTAATAATAATATTGATAATGATGGTGCTGCAGCATCACCTGCACGAAGCACGCGGGTGAAAACGGTTGGTGGAAGGGCAATGCACAGTAATAACATTAAAACCACTAGCACGGAGTTAATAATTTCTAATATATTTGACGGTAATGTCTCCAAGCGTGTAAACGTGGCACACGCAATACTGTGTCGTGTCCTCCCATTAACACAGAAATCTGAAGTAATAAGCACACGTCTGCTTCGGTCAAAGGAGCCGATTTCTGCGACATCAGCAGATGTAAACAGCGAACGCAGACGGTCAACGTGGGTTGTTACCCTGCTCAGCAGTGTGTTGGGTGACAAAATTATGCGAGCAAAAAAACTCATTACAGGTGTTCATGCTAGAGACGTCGACACTGCGGCTCTTGACCAGGAAACAAGGGATGGGATTATTAATGGGAAAATTTGTATTACTGAACTTTTAACAAAGGACTCATTCATTAAATATAGAAGTCTCAAGGCCCTTGCGATAAGACTTAATTTTAAATACTTTTGGCATAGAAGGGGCCGTTTCCTGGTGAAGAGGCGTGATGGCGACGTCTCCCATGAATTTTCGTCAGCGGCAGATCTCCAAGCAATAGTAGCATCATATGCTAATATTGAACCTGTACCAACTATCGAACAGACAACAAAAAATGTTAAAAATGTAAATGGTATATGCCCACTTTGCAGGGGTGTCGATCTCGCAAAGTGAAAGTGATGAAGAACTTGACAACGTCTTGACCACTGCCAGTGATGACGGCTTTATCTTTCGAGAAATTAGCTTCTCAGACGTGGTCCTGGCTGTTGTCTATTTCTCGTCACAGGTAAGAGGAGAAGACGGCATCCCCCAAAGTTTAGTGGCGAAGGTTCTTTCGTTTGTGGGAGATCACATGGTTAAAATCTTCAACTCCTCCTTGTCCAGTGGCATTTTTCCGGGAACTTGGAAGGGAGCTCAATTGGTGCGTTTGAAGAAGAAGCCTGGCACATGCACGGTGTCAGAATTTCGGCCAATTGCTCTGCTAAGTTTCCTTTCCAAAGTCCTGGAAAAAATAGTACATGACCAAATAACTGACTTTTTACGGGAAACACTTTGGACCCGATGCAGACTGGTTTTAGACAGCATTACAGTACACAGACACCACTACTACAACTGACGGAAAACATACGAACAGGCATTAACAACAACAAAAAAGTTTTGACCATTTTGTTAATGTTCGATTTTAGTAAAGCATTCGACACTATCTCACACACAAAACTGCTGCGTAAGCTGATGCGCATGGATTTCTCCAGGAGTGTTCTCCTGTGGCTTAAGGTATATATAATGGGGAGACGACAGAACGTCGTCACTAATACAAACGGGAAATCTGGTTGGCTAACCACCAATCTTGGCGTGCAACAGGGCTCAGTCCTGGGATCCTTGCTTTTCAGCCTTTACATAAATGACTTACAAGACGCACTCGACTTAGATGGTGTAGAACACATACTGTACGCTGACGACCTGCAAACATACACTCAAGTGACCCTGGAAGGTCTTTGTGATGGTATTGGTCGCATGTCGGCTGTAGCACGAGCAGTGTCGAATTGGGCATCGTCAGCTGGCATGCGGCTCAATGTCGGCAAGAAAAAGGTGATTATCTTTGGATCTGATCATAACGTCAAACAGGTTCAGAGCTTTGACTTGCAAGGCATTGAGATACAGACCGGCGTACACGTGCCCTTTGTCGATACAGTTACTAATCTCGGTATGGTGATGGACGGAAGGTTAACATGGAAGCCGCAATTAAATGCGGCCAGTAAGAAAGTAAATAGAGCTCTGTATAGTCTCAAATTATTCCGTTCTTGCACCACGGAGGTACTACGGAAGCAGTTGGCATGTGCACTGGTACTGCCTCACTTATAGAACTGCTCAGTGGTTCTTCTTGACGTGTCAGGGGAGCTTCAGACGCAACTACAACGCTTAGATAATTCATGTGTGAGATACATATGTGGTGTTAGGCGTGATGAGCATATCACCTCCTGGAGGGAAGGACTGGCCTAGCTAGATTTAAAGGCGAGAAGGGAGTATTTTATGGGGTTTTGCTTTACAAAGCGATTGTCATGAGGCAGCCACCATATCTTACTGCCCATTTTGAAAAAAACCGGACCAGGACTTCAGGTAGGAGTGATACAAAGGAGTTCTCGGTTCCGGGGTCGCGCACCGATAAGGGCGTTTTCTCGTTTAGAGTTCAAGATGCGCACCTATGGAACTCGCTCCCAAGCACTGTGAGGTGCCGGCCATCTTTTTGCGAATTTAAAACGGGGTTAAGCAGGCACCGTAAACAACTACGTGATGACGGGAATTATTAATTTATTTATTTAATTTATTTATTTATTTTATTTATTTATTTAGTTAATTTATTTATTTAGTTAATTTATTTATTTAATTTGTTTATTTAGTTAATTTATTTATTTATTTAATTTATTTAGTTAATTTATTTATTTAGTTAATTTATTTATTGATTTTATTTATTTATTCAATTAATTTATTTATTTACTTAATTTATTTATTTATTTATTTATTTATTTAATTTTTTTAATTTATTTTAAGTGTTAAGTGTTAAGTATGAAAGTATTTATTACCGTGAATTGTAAGAATGTCAGATGAATGAGTGTGTTTTTATTTTTTCACGTGATAGATCTGCATGCAATTTTGGAGGTGTGTGTGTGTGCATTCTTTTTATTTGTTATTGTATTTTGTTATCTTTATTATATTTATTTTATTATGTATTGACGACGTGTATTCAGTGATCTACCATTTGACTATGACTAGATCATTACATTTAGACCTTATAAATTGACGAACTGTTACAGCAAATGATGTTATTTTTTATTTAAGAAAACACAATAATGAATGTTAAATTTAAGATAAGAAATGTATAAATTGATTGATATTTCTATTATTTTAACTATATATGTACGTGCAGTTGTAAGAATTTCGTCATTGATGAATAAACAGTATATCTATCTATCTGTATCACTTCTGAATCTCTCTTACTAACTTTGTGACTCTGTCGAGCACTTGCTGACTTACTTGCGTACTCTCTTATTCACACTTTTAGTGAGTCATAAACTCGCGCAATGATCTACAAACTTATTCACTAACACACTTGCTTTCAACCTCACTTACGGCTTTCCAGACTCTCTTTCCGTCATTCTTCAAATCATCGGTTTCGATCAACAAACGGCCATCTGCAAATCGTTGCGGAAAAAGAGGCTATTTGCAAATTTTGCAGAAAAAGCGGCTATCTGCAAATTTTGCAGAAAATTTTTTAATTTTTCTTATAGGATGTTTATTAACTTGGTCACAGTGTCATTTAGATATTCAAGAAGGCCATAGACTTTCAAATTGTCTTTCTTGATGATGCTTTATTGTCTCTGTTCGACGCAAAAAATTTGTTATAAAACGATTTGATACCTCACTTTTAATAATGTGAAGATGATAATCTTACATCAGTAGTAGTAAAAAGTCAATAAAAGTCATAATTTAAATTATCTTATAATAATTATATGACTTCAAAGTTAGTGGAAGAAATAACCTCAAAAAAGATAAGACGTTTATAATTGCAACGCGCAAGATATGTCTTTTCTAATCGTAAAGCGTGGGATAGGTCCTTTCTAACCGTAACGCGTAAGATAAGTCTTTTCTCTTAGGACCCACCGATATATCTCTAATAGAGACATATTCGATGCCACGGAGTTCATAGAACAAATACAAGGACAAACTTTAATCAACGAAATAACCTTCGAAAAATGTGTTTCAATCAACGTAACGACTAATACAGCTTAATATTAATTTAAATAAGTAATTTTGCGTTGTAATTTGTGTCTTTAAAAAATATGTAATGTACTAATAAGACAAATTAGGAACAATTATATTATAAAAAATTATGTTATTTCTGCGCGTAATGGATAACAAAAGAAATGCTACCTAGCCGCAATTAAACATGCTGCAGAGCAACGTATGACATCTCTGTAATGCTGTAAGGAGGTTCCATGCGTAGATATATGTCATAAAAACAAACATTTTTTGCTACAATTCAATCTCACATAATGATATGAAAGTCAATATATTATGCAACAAGAAGTTTTTATCAAATTAAAAAAAAATGTTTTGAAATTGCGTTATTGTAAAATTATATATTGTCAACTTTAGACTTTAAAAGACAATAAGTTGACAAAGCAGTGGAAACTTTGTTATTTGTTATCCGATTTTAACTTTGAAAGTCTCATTTTGTTCCTTGGAAGATTTCAGGGGGACTTATTCATATAAAAATGAAATATCATCGAATAACCTGGAATGTTATAACATACAGATTATAAGTTCATACACGTGCTTTTGTAAGTTTGATCGTGTACAAGCATAAATTGTAGGCTGTAACTCTGCAGGTTATTCGTTGTTGGTCATTTTGTACTGGGAATGTCAGGCGCGCCACGCGCGCCACAATTTTCTGTCGCCACTCTCTCAGTCCATATTAATTACAGGAAATAGATATTAATATATTTTTTGTACACAATATTTTTATACGCATTTCTTATAATATAAATTAGATGATTTCTAACCATGTTATGTCGTTTTAACTTAAGTATTAAACCGTATGCTTAAGAAGAAAAAATTAAATGATGATTTCCTAGCCAAATATTTGAATCAAAGGGTCCTTACTTAAAAAATACTAATTATTTTTAATTGTAAAATAATATAAAAAATCACATAAAATTTTAACACATTTCCTCACTTGATTTATTATCTAAGCGTTTTTAATACAAAATCATATTATCCGTGAATATATTAAAAAAGACATTTGTAGTTAGCAAACCCCAAACCTGTAAAAGTTACAATCGCTTTAAATTAGAATTCCGATAATTTTCTATGTAGATATGTGACTATTCAATTACGTTACTTTTTCCTATTTTTTATTTGAGAGAAAACCTCATTTTTTAGTAGAGATGTATGGATAGTAAAGTACGTGGATAGCAGGGTCTGTTGATAATGGGATGCATGGATAGTTGGGTGCGTGGTACCAGTGTGTGTGTGTGTGTGTGCATACGAAGAAGATAATAATTAATGTGTTTCGCTTCATATTGTCACACTCTCTGATATTATATTTTACTCTATTTTTTTGTCTCATATTCACTTTCGCACTTTCATTCGCATACGCACTCACTTGCTAACTTTCTCACGTCCTAACTCATGCATTTACACACGCCCTCATTCTTGTATTCACGTTCTCACTTACTCACTCACCCACTAACGTATGCACTTACTCAAGTACAATCTGACATACTCACATGCTCACTAATTTACTTAATCACTTACGCACTCATGCACGCACTCACTCACACTCATATTCGATCAGTTCCTCGCATACATATTAACTAAATCACTCACTCCTTCACTAACATACTTACGCATGCAATCTCTCACTTACTTATTGACTTGTTTATTTATTTAAGCCCTCACTTACTCAACTGCTCACTCACTCACTTAAGAACTTGAGTTCTCTCGCTCTCCCACTCACTTAAACACATACTTACACATTCGCTGATGTTTTAACTCATACACTCAATCATGTACTGTATCACCCCTCTCCTGCTACTTTTTTCACAAAAACATATATATCTATTTAGACATGTATAGTATACATAAGTGCTATCATCTTTAATTTAATTACCTCACGCCTTCCCCCACCCCACCAACTCCCTTTTTTACCCCCTTTTTTCTCATTATATACTGTTCCGATTTATTGCGATACACGACTATTTCTATAGTCTTACATATCAAGCATACAATAACTACACATACAAATATATAAATATGTATTTAGATATGTATACTATACAAATGTGCATCTTCTTTAAACCCATCACCTCACCCCCCGCCCCTACCACCCCCTTTTTCTCCCCTTTTTTCTTATTATATAATTTACCAATGTATTGCGTTACACGACTATTTCGATAGTCCTACAAATCAGGCATAATAACTATACATACAAATACATAATTATGTATTTAGACATGCGTACTATACATCAGTGCTGCCTACATTAATTTTATCAGCTCAGCCCCCGCCCCCTCATTATTTCTCCTCCCTTTTCTAAATTTACGCTTTTCTGATTTATTGCGTTACGCGACTTTTTCGATTTACGCTTTTCTGATTTATTGCGTTACGCGACTTTTTCGATTTACGCTTTTCTGATTTATTGCGTTACGCGACTTTTTCGATTGTCGTTCAAATCTAGCATACTAACTATACATACAAATACATAATTATGCATTTAGACACGGATACTATACATAAGTGCCGTCTACTTTGACTGTATAACCTCCAACCCCCTCCCGCCTCCTTATTTACCCTCTTTTGTCCCATTTGACACTTTTCCGATTTATTGCGTTTCACGACTTTTTCGATAGTCGTACAAATCAAGCATAATAACTACATATACAATCACATAAATATGCATTTAGACATGTATACTATACGTAAGTGCCATCTACTTTAATTTTATCACCTCAACACTCATCCAGCCTCCTTATTTTCCATCTTTTTTCTAATTTTACACTTTTCCAATTTATTACGTTGCACGCCTTTTCGATAGTTGTACAAATCAAGCTTAATAACTACATATACAAACACATAATTATGTATTTAGACATGTGTACTATGCATAAGTGACGCCTGCTTTAATTTTATCACTTCACCTCCCCATCCCCTCCTCATTTTCCCTCTTTTTTCTAATTTTATATTTTTCCAATTTGTTGCGTTACAAGCAGCCATCATTTTTGTTTATATAGGATAGGACAGGATAGGATATGGGTAAATCCTCTTGAAATCTTCCAACGAACAAAATGAGACCTTCAAAATTAAAATTGAATAACAAACCAAAGAGTCTCCATTGTGTTGTCAGCTTTTTATCTTTTAAAGTCTAAATTTGACGATATCTAAATTTACAATAACGAAATTGCGATAAAAAAATTTTTTTAGTTTGACAAAAACTTATTTGATAAAATATTGATTTTCGTATCATTATGTGAGATTAAATTGTAGTAAAAACCGTTTGATTTTTATGACTATATCTACGCATACATCCTCCTTAACTAAAATAAACCAATAAATGTATGAGGGTCAATAGTGCGTAAGAGGGCGTGTATGCAAGTGTGTGTGCGCGTGTGTATGGATGTGTATGTATGTGCGATAGTGGGTTTGTATGCGTATGTGTCAGTATGTATATAAGTGTACGTGTGTGAGTGTGTTTGTGTGCGTGTATGTGTGTGTGTGATGGTATATTTCGAGTGTATGTGGGTATACATGGTTGTGGGTATGTGTGTGAGTTTGTGTGCAAATGCGAGTGTATGTGAGTATGTGTTTGTATACATTTCTGTGTAAATCCGTAAGTGGATTAGTGCGTTAACGTGTGCGTGTATAATTATGTTCGTGCGGGTGTGTGTGAAGGGTTGAACATATAGGTATTTGTTTGCGTGTGCGTGAGTATGTATGTATTCATGTCGCTGATTGCGAACCCACATTTCAAAAAACGAAATAATGGAGCTAACATAACGTGACAATACGACGTTACACGACGAACATGACGTGTAAACTCAATTTTATTAATATTTTTTACGTACTCATATAAAAATCATGTTTTTATAACTCTGGCATGAAATTGTATATTCCGGCCCTAGTAGAAAATCGACCATTTTTATTGGTCAATGTGTTAATCAAATGAAGGCATTTCTGTATTATATAAATATCTGAATCTAACTAAGAATAACAAAAACTACTTTTATACATTAAAGTATCAATATTATGACCTGTTCACGTGAAAATATATTCATATTTTGTATACAATTATGAAATAATAAACACATAGTGTGACGTTATTAATTTAAAATTTGACCAATTATTGTTCAAAAAACGTTTCTACCAGGGGGTGTGATCGCACAACAAGAGGGCCGACTTCGCCGACCTTTCTGTTGTGCTATTATCGACACTCTGAGTGCAGTATTCAACGTTTGAGTTGTAGACATTATTTTTCTATGATTAAGTGAAATTGCATTTCGCACTCCCAAAACAGGCGAAGAAACCTATTTGTTTACGTTTACTGTATCAAAAAATAATGTTGGCCATACGGGCGTAATCTTTACACCCTCGTGTGATCGCGGGACACTCGGGCCGGCCCTCATGCGCGTCGATCACAACTCGGTGCGTAAACTTTACAACCTTGTAACGAAAACTACTATTAAATATCCGTTTTTTGTTCATTATATGTTTAAAATTATTATTGATTTATTTTTCAAAAGTTCAATCGAATAAGTTTTCTCCAGGCACCTTTTTAAAAAACCCTTAATTTTAACACAAAAAAATTCTTTTCACGTAAAAGTTGTAAACAAATATGAATAAAAAATGCTCACAATTTGTTTGCGTTCTTCTTCAGTCGTGACAAAACAAGATACCGAAGATTTAATGTTATTATATAAAATGAAGACATTGCTTAAAAATCACTGGAGGACCCTCGCATAATAAGATGTTCTAACCTCTAAAACCTAAACCCTAAACCTAACTAGTATTTTAAGTTTATTTTCTTGATTAAAGTTTATCCCTGTTTTTTTTCTGTAAACTCCCTGACATAGAATGTTTTTCTATTAGAGATATATAATTTAATAGTGATAATAAGACATTTTGAAAGTCTATTATTACCTTCTTGAATAACTACATGACATTGTGACCAAGTCAATAAAAAAACATCCTATAAGAAAAATTAGATACACAAAATTTAAAAACTGCCATGGTGTTTATATAAAATTTACATGTTTGCAGAGAGTCACCCACATATCAATGTTTACCAATTTTTATCGTAATATTAGTATGGTTGAGTTAACACATCATGTTGTTGGTTCCGCCCATTTGTTTTTCGAATTTTTTACCTTTAATTTATAATCAGCGACCTCAAAAACCCCCGGACTAAGAAAATTACATAAAAATTTATTGATGAGAAAAGAACGTGTGTAAACTTGAAATTTGCGGCAGTGCTACCAACTTCAAATTGGTAGCTTAAGAATGCATTTTGCACATAGCCGCTTTTTCTGCAACAATTTGCAAAAAGCCGCATTTCTCGAAAAATTTGCATGTAGCCGCTTTTTCCACAACGATTTGCAGATAGCCGTTTATTCGTCGAAAGCGACGAAATCTCCTTCAGAACTGTTTCATCACATACATGTATTCCTTTACTCACGCACTTATTTTCTCGCTCACTTATTCACTCACTTACTATCTTGCTCTCATCGTATGGACGAATTGGTACTGGCTCTTGAACTTATATGCTGACTCACTTACAAACTGACTTATTTATGCATAATCTCACCCGATCGCTGACTCACGCAGTGACTTATTGATGCACTCATTTGCTTACACTGACTCGCACCCCCCACTCATTTACACACCCTCTTTTACTCACTCACCTGTACACTCACTTTCTCACTTACACCCAGGCACTGGCTCACTCTCTTACTTACTCACTCTGTCTCCCTTTTTCTTATTATTTATTCATTTTTCTGTTTTTTACCATCTCTGCCTCTCATTTATCTACTGCTTCCACATCGCTACATTTTCCCTTTTACGCTCCCCACGATTCATATCGTTACCCTCTTGATCATATAAGCACTACCGTCTGCGTATACAATGTGTATATATAAAAATCGTATTTGTTCCTTAAAAAAATGTAAGAATTTTGTAACATAGCGATAAAAAGGTCTTGAGCCATTCTTTACGAAAAAAAAATATATCAATTTGATGTATCTTATAAAGATAAAAAGCTAAGCTCGTATGCAGTTAAATACATACTTCATTTCTATAGGTTCCTCCCCCTTCCCCCCCCTCCCCAAGCTTTATGCATATAGATATGGTGCGAGATTTTTGAACATATTTGACCCTTTAGAGCCCCGTGAAGTAACTGAGGGTTAATTACTTTATGGTTTCAATATTTAATCTTCATGCATCCAAAAAATGTGATTTTCTGCGTGCACCATAGACAATCCTACTTCACCAAATAACAAATACCAAAATTGTGTGATTTTATATGATAGGTCTAATATGATGCTTATATCATTGTTTTATTAAAGAAATATACTCTCTTCATGTCTTCCATAATCACCATATCTTCTACACCCCTTCCACTATCTTTCTCTTATGCTCCCGCACCCCGATCTATTCATTCATCTCTTTCTAAAACTGCATTGCAGTACAGCATAGCAATCTATCTTCCAAAATTAACTTTTAACTTTAAAGATAAACATACAAAAATTTGTGATCTAAAATTAACAATTAACTGTAGTATACTTGATTAGATTTTACATAAATAGGTTCAATTTCTGTGCAATAATCATAATTTGTTTATTTTAAATTTAAAACAGTCATATTCGTTAAATAATTTGCAACAAAAATTGTAATAACAGCTTTTTACATAAATTACTTATCATAATTGACAACTGTGTATGCCTGTGTGCATGAAGTCACTACTGCGCATGCCGGCATGCACGAATTTACTACTGCGCATACCTGTATATACGTAGTATCTACTGTGCACGTTCTGTGTGCACACAGTAATTGCTGGGCATACTTAAGTGCGCATGAACACAACTGCGCATGCGTATGTGCAAGTGGGCACAACAGCACCCCTCTGCCCTTCCGTATACCAACCTCACTCCATCCTTTTCAATAACTATGCCGGAGTGCATGCGATTTCGTACGTTCTCTCTAACTTCACTATTTTACCCTCATCCATGATCCCCACCACTCACTTTTCCTTCTTCTCCTCATCCCACCCACCTCATCCACTCACCCCACTCCACCTATGCTTACGGCATATCCTGCCTTCCTTCCCAAATCCTTCCATTCCCTCTTTCTTTCTCATTGATTACAAATAGGTATATACCATACATGTATTTCACAATAATTTTTATTCCCACGCCCCTCCACCTCCCCCATCACCCATCACACTCTAGTGTTTTTCGAGAAATTTGAACTGTTCTTGTCTTCGTAAGGGACATTGAAATTATGCTCACAGTTTTCCACTTCACCTTAAGGGGCTAGTCTAGTTTCTCGGGCGGAAAATGGAGGTGAATTTCGGGACTCATAAAAAAAACCATGCGGTCAAATATTTTTAAATTTTGAGGATATATTCAGATACTATTTACAAGTTAATACATAAAATTTCATGAAAAAATATCGACTGTAAGCCGAGTTATACGCTCCGACGTCGAGTCATCCAAAAATGAAGTTGTAAATCGGCTGCAGTTGTAAAGGTCCTCAGAATGCCACTATCTGAAAAATTTTTGTTTAAGTTTTAAAAACAAAATTTTAAAATATATGACCGCATGGTTTTTTTTTATGAGTCCCGAAAAATCACCTCCATTTTCCGCCCGAGAAACTAGACTAGCCCCTTAAAGGCACTGTAAAGGCGCGGTAAATTTTGCTTTCTCTTAGAGGAAGCTTTGTAATAGTGAAAAAGAAAGTTTTCTTAAAAACATGTTCGAAACATGTTTTGGACCATTGGCAATCAAAATACACTATTTTTAGAAAGTTCTGTATGGATGTGTGTGTGCGTGCATGCGCGCGCGCGTGTGTGTCCCTTTGTATGTTGAGTAATCCACGGTAAAAATTAATGTTTCAGGGCTCATTTTTTTCTTTTTGACGTACGAAGGGGGCTGACGAATAAAATTTTTGATTTTTCCAGCCTTTTTGTGTTTTTATCGATTTTTCGATATTTGCGTTATAGTTTTCTTTTATATTATTTTAACGGTTTAATTAATATAATCAATTAGAGTAAATTGCATTTGAAAGAACTTAAAATTAGCTATCTTTTCCGACCCAAAATTTTTGATAAGGTAAAAAGTTTAATATTAGAACTGTTTTTTGTTTTTATAAAATGAACTGTATTTGCTTCAAAGTTGCTAATTAGGTGTTTTTGGAGTCGATGGTCACGAATTCACTAACAAAAATACAAAATTCAAAATTGTGGACAAAATTGTTAATATTTTTTTGTCAACGATATTGGATTTGTTATATTGAATTTTAAAAATCTGACAACAGATTAACGTGTTTCAATTACATTCGTAGGGAGTGTAAATCAGTGTTTCGGTATCATTTCCACGCTACCAAGAGGCAGATATCTCAGTGTGTCTTTTTTTTAGAAACATAAAATGTTTATTTTATGCAAATTTTATGTAATTATTGAGAAAATAAAAAAAATTAGTAATAAAATTATTTTATAAATTGCTTGTAAATATTTTATATTTCTTAAACGCAAGGTTTAGTCACTTTTAATTGTTAGATAGATATATACATATTTGGGTGTTATATGATTAAAATAAAATCTTGCTTTATTGGTATCTCGCATTCGCATAAAAATAAATTTAAAAAATTATAACAATTTATTTTTTAATTGAAATTATTATTGCTTGGATCCTTCTCGCTCTATAGTTTCCAAATTCACTCTATTAACTAGATATTTAATTCACTAACTACAGTTGTGACGCGTATTTCACGTCCCAATGTTATTAAAACACGGGCAGTCAATCGCACCAAGTCACCCGTCACCAGAGCCGAGCATTTTTGAGTAAATGGTTATTGTTATTAATGGGAGGAAAGCCGCAGACTGGCACACACACGTACACATCCACACAACGGCTCCAGCTGATCGTGCCGCATCGAAGACTGCTCGGAGCGAACACCGACGTCGAGCCTATACACACACATGCACGGCACCAACACCACGGCACTCTGTACGCACGACCCTCTCTCTCTCGCGTGCTCTTTCTTCCTCGCCTCTCGAGGATAATGAGCCACTGCCCGCGCACACACATACACACACGCGCGCGCGACCGCCCTCTCTCCCGATGCACGCAGACGCGCGAGGAGAGAGGATTCACAGCAGCAGCGGTAGCTTCCTCGAGGCACCCCATCTCGGCTGTAGCCACGAGAGAGAGAGAGAGAGAGAGAGAGAGAGAGAGAGAGACATTTAATTAGTATTGTTATTAATGGGGGGATTGTTATTTATTTGTTGAGGGAATGAGGATAAGGAGTCGCGACCGAGGAAGGCCGAAGACCGGCACAAACACGCACACACCCATACCAGCGGCACCAGCTGATCGACGCAGCGACGACTGCTCGGAGCGAGCGACGGCGACAAGTCTACACACACATGCATAACACCAACATCACTGCACGCTGTACGCGCGACCCTGTCTCTCTCGCTTGCTCTTTCTTCCTCTCCTCTCGAGGATGATGAGCCGCTGCCCGCGCACACACATACACACACGCGCGCGCGGCCGCCCTCTCTCCCGATGCACGCAGACGCGGGAGGAGAGAGGATTCACAGCAGCAGCGGCGGCTTCCTCGAGGCACACTATCTCGGCTGTAGCCACGAGAGAGAGAGAGAGAGATACCGACACGGCTGTCGACAGAATGGGGAGAGCTAGCAGCCGCCGCGCCGCGAGTCGCATGAAGCTGCCGGCCTATCATAGCGTAGGCCGACGCGCGCACGTCGCCGCTGCCAACTGTGATGGTCCGGCAGCGACAAAACCGAAAACGCCCGATATAAATATACACGCCGGGTTGCCCGCGCGTGTATATTTAGCAATTCATATTGCCTGCGCTTCGGGGGCAGGGCGGCAATCGCGGAGCGGACCAATGGTAATTAGCGACTCAAATCGCCGCAGACTTAGCCTTGATTTTCGCATTTAGGGAAAATCAAGGCCAATCACCGTGAAGAAAGGGGCGGAAGCAACAAGTGTGTGGGCTGAAGGTGGTCGAGAAGAAGAGCAAAAATTTTGGAAGAGATTTCCGCCCTCTCCGATAGAGAATACGGACGTACGTTGCGAAGATTGCCTGCCCGTCCGTGAGAGAGTATAGACGCACGTCGAGAACACTTTGATTATTGAAAATCGGCAGACATTGTCAACGGAGAGTCTTATCCGAAGGACCCATAGCGACCAGAGTGTAAGGAGCACCGTTAGGCGTCCAGGATTAGCGACGGTGAGTGGACTGTAATTGTCGAGCTTCCCTCGGCACTTATAGGTAAAGATTAACTGAACAAATATCGTACATTACCGCCATGTGCTCGGGGTTAGTGAAATAAACTCATGGTGGTGTGACACCGTTGTATAGGATCAGTGCGCGTCGGGCCAGCAGTAAAATTACGAATATTAGTGTGGAGGAAATTACGCGATTCAGAAAAAGTCGGGAAACGTGGTGATTTGGTCGTCGCGGGAGACGCGTGCGAGGGCTAGCGTAGCCATATTTGTATAGCGACCGGTTCATTGTGCGAAAATTGTAAATTTGGCGACCGTGCGTATTGTAACTGTAATAAAGCTTAGGTACTTAAAGAGTGAGATTTTTGTGTATTTATTATATAATTAGTGATTCCTGATTTTCCACTTCACGGAACTTCCTCTGGGAAAGGGTTCGTGCAGAGTTAGCCGCGCTTTACCTGGCGCCCATTAATATAGAGAAATTCGGTAAAATGTCGAGCAAAAGTCTAATAAATAAAGCAGAGTAACGTAACCTCACGTTACACAGTGCAAATCGACTACATAGAATTGAATAAATAATTTTATAGTATAAAAAAATTTGTAAAAAATATTACTTGATAAAAATTTTATCGATTAAACCATGGCAACCATGATAAAAATGACCGAGATGTTAAAAATTTGTAAATCTCGATTTCGCAGCTATTGCATTAAGTTAAGAAATCTTACGAGATGCAATTCATATTACAAAAATAATATATTTCATAAGTACTAATATTAGTATAAAAATTACCTAAATTTATCAAAAAATATTATAATTTATAATTACATTGCCAGATTTTTCTATGTTTAGTCCTGTCAGGGGCACATGTTTCTGTTAAGCTGCTGATCACCCTTTTAGGTTAAATATAGGTCTTTGAGGCAGCTGATTATGATTAAGTTTGAATTAAAAAATTCAAAATGGAGAATCCAATATGGCGACTACTATACACAAAGACCTATTATTTTGGCTTGATATGTATAAAAATGAGCACACTTACGTTTTTGCGGTTGCTGATTTCGAATCTGAGGTCAGAATCGAAAAATTCAAAGTGGCGGATCCAATATGGCAACTATTTAGTACGAAAACTTATTGATAGAAGCTGAAATTACCTAAAATAAGTACGTTATTCGAAAAATAAATAATGAGCTCAAAAAGATAATTGTCTTATTTTTCGACAGATGCTTGCCATATTAGATCCATCATTTTAAATTTTTTAATTCGGATGTTAAATTTGAAATCAGCGATCTCGAAAACTTAAATTTATTATTTTTGAACAAATGAAGTAAACATATTAAATTTTTATGCATAATACTCAACATTAGTTTGGATCCACCATTTTGAATTTTTGAATCTTTACCCAGGATTTGTAATCAGCGACATAGAAAACATAAATGGCAGATACTGTACGATGATATGTACGATATTTTGTTTATTAAATCAAGTAAATATCATAAGCTTTTGTAATAAACAATCGCCATATTCAATCCACCATTTTGAATTTTCGGATTCTGACCTTAGATTCGAAATCAGCGACCTCCAAAAACTTATCTGTATTCATTTCTAAACAAATCAGGCAAAAATTATAAGTTTTTGTATATAGTAGTCGCCTTAGTGGATCCAGTGACCTCTAGGCTAGAAGTTTTATTCTATTTCATTGTATGATACCTGTATAGCCAAATTTAAGGTTAAAAAAATGCTGTTTTTTACACTACAGTTTATTATCAATTAGAAAATTAATAAATTTTTGTAATATTCGTCCTTGATTGCATACCTTAGGTCCTTACCAGTATAAAAGACATTATTGCACCAACATCGATGCCAGATTGATCAGTAATTACGAAAAAAAAAAAACGAAATTAAAAAGATGGGATGAAAACGATCCACCGCCCCTGAAAGGGTTAAAGAAATTATTCTTTTTTTTTTCATTCGTTAAAATCGCCAGTTATTAATAATGTTTCTATATGCTCGATTCTCTTATGCCGTCACTGTAAAATATTTTGCGGAAGATTCCCATTTTCATGTACGATAATCACATGCTTCAATGATGTAAAGTTATTATTTTTCCCATGCTCAGCGGTGTAATTGTACCGTGAGTAGAATGACGATCTCTTGTCATTTTACCGCTTGACCGGTATATTTACCATGCTCAGCGTAGGTCTCGATTGTTGCGCAAGCTTAGCGGTGTAATATTCCGCAAAATTTTTTACTGCGTTGTGTATATTACGTCTTGTGCTTGATTCGTTTTCCATTCGTGTTTGAATATATACTCAGATTCTCATAGTTTCTTTCAATTTTTTTCATATTTTTCAAAAGTTTTTTTAAATAAACAATATTTTGAGATTACATTTTAAACTATTTAGAATCAATATATTCTTAAAGTGTTTATAATCTAAATTTATTAATAGTTTTGAAAATGGAAGTTTCTGATAGTGAATCTAGTGAAAATGATTGTGAAATTGTTCCTGAAGCTATACGACAAGCAGCACAGAATATAACTATAGATTTGTTACCAGACAGATCAAAAAGATTGTACATTATTGCATATAATACTTTCAAGACTTGGCGTAGAGCAAAACAAACAAATTCGTTTTGCGAAGATGTATTGTTGGCCTACTTTGCAGACCTTTCAAAGAAGTATGCACCTTCTAGTCTCTGGGCTACGTATTCCATGCTAAAGACTACTATCAATTGTTTTGATCACATTGATATTAGTAAATACAATAGACTAACAATTTTTTGAAGAAAAATAGCAAGGGGCATGTACAAAAAAATTTGCTGTTTTCACCAAAGAAAATATTTCAAAATTCCTCAGTGAAGCACCAGATGAAATCTATTTATGTGAAAAAGTGAGTAAAATTTGTACGAACAAGGTATTATGAATTTGTATATAGTATATTAATTTTCAATGATATTTTATAGGTGGCTCTTATCATTGGAATAGCTGGTGCGCTTAGGAGGGTCGAATTTGTAAATTTGACAGTCGACGACATCACCCATTTAGAAGATATACTTTTTATCAAGATCTTGAAGACCAAAAATTAGGTTCCAAGATCTTTCACAATCACCGGTCAATTGTATTCTACTTGTCAAAAATATACGGAACTGAGACCTGCATCCTGTACACTAGACAGGTTTTTTTTAAGATACTCACAAGGATGCTGTACTAACCAACCAATTGGCATTAATACATTTGGTAGCATGCCCAAGAATATTGCTAATTATCTTCATTTGCCTGAAGCCAATTCCTTCACCGGTCACAGTTTCCGCAGAACTTCTGCAACATTATTAGTTGATGCGGGTGCAGACCTAACTACTCTACAAAGACATGGTGGATGGAAGTCTGGAGCAGTGGCTTACGGATATATTGCTGATTCCATGAATAACAAAAAGAAAATTTATCAACAAATAAGTAGTGGAATCAAGATCAATAAAAGCAATAATATTCCAACTACTTCGAAAATCATGGAAAATCCCATGAGTTCAAATCAAGGATCAATTATTGATCTCAACACTTCATCTACCTCAAAACAGATTCAACAAGCAGATCTTGTTGAGAACAGTCAAATTAGATTGCCATTTGCAAAACAAAACTAATCAAGTCTACTCGGAGGACTCGAATAGTATGGACACTTCGACACATAGAGTTTCATCCCCAGTCATCATTCATCAAGTCGAACAACAGAAAGCAACAAAGAGTATGGACACTTCGACAGATCGAGTGCCATCCCCAGTTATCATTCATCAAGTCGAACAATAGAAAGCAACTAAGGAGTCTACGCTAACTGCACAAATGAAATCCAGCGTACCAAGACCTATCTTTTATGATCCAGATTTTGGACTTTATGTATTCTAATCTCGACACTTTACCAAATTTTCTAAATTAATGGGCGCCAGGTAAAGCGCGGCTAACTCGGCACGAGCCCTTTCCCAGAGGAAGTTCCGTGAAGAGGAAAAATCAGGAATTAATAAATTTATACCGAACACTCACCAATTTCTCTTTAATTATACTTAAGCTTTATTTCTAATATAATTACGCACGGTCGCCACAATTTTACAATTTCACAAAGAATAGGGATATACAAGCATGGCTAGTCAGTCACACCACCACGGATTTACTCTACTAAAACCCCGAGTACATGGCGGCAATGTACGACAATTGTTTAATATACTTTACTTGCAAGTGCCGAGGGAAGCTCGACAATTACAGTCCACTCACCGTCGCTAATCGGGCGCGTCTCGCGATGTCCTCCCTCGTAGGTCGCAAAGTCGCCGGGTAATGTTCACCCGATATATCGCTCTCAGCGAGTACGTCTACGTCGTCAACGGACGGACGGACGATCTCTCTCCACGCGGTCTACTACGCTCGAACGGCAGGCAAAATTCTCGCTACGTCTATCGTCGCTGAAGGCCGGGCAGTCAATGCTCAAAATCGGAGAGGGCGGAAATCTCTTCCAAAATTTTGACTTTTCTTCTCGCACAACTTCAGCTCAAACACTTGTTGCTTCCGCCCTTTTCTTTACGGTGATTGGCCTTGATTTTCCCTAGATGCAAAAATCAAGGCCAAGTAAGCGGTGATTTGAGTCGCTAATTCTCATTGGCTCGCCCCGCGAATGCCGCCCTGTCCACGCAGCGCGGGCAATATGAATTGCTAGATATACACGCGCGGGCAACCCGGCGTGTATATATCTATATCGGGCGCTTTCGGTTTTGTCGCTGCCGGACCAACACAGTTGGCAGCGGCGACGTGCGCGCGCCGGCCTACGCTAGGAGAGGCCGGCAGCTTCATGCGGCTCGCGACGCGGCGGCTGCTAGCTCTCCCCTCTACCGACAGCCGTGTCGCTATCTCTCTCTCTCTCTCTCTCTCTCTCTCTCTCTCGTGGCTACAGCCGAGATAGTGTGCCTCGAGGAAGCCGCCGCTGCTGCTGTGAATCCTCTCTCCTCCCGCGTCTGCGTGCATCGGGAGAGAGGGCGGCCGGGCGCGCGTGTGTGTATGTGTGTGCGCGGGCAGCGGCTCATCATCCTCGAGAGGCGAGGAAGAAAGAGCAAGCGAGAGAGAGAGGGTCGCGCGTACAGCGTGCAGTGATGTTGGTGTTATGCATGTGTGTGTATACTCGTCGCCGTCGCTCGCTCCGAGCAGTCGTCGCTGCGTCGATCAGCTGGTGCCGCTGGTATGGGTGTGTGCGTGTGTGTGCCGGTCTTCGGCCTTCCTCGGTCGCGACTCCTTATCCTCATTCCCTCAACAAATAAATAACAATCCCCCCATTAATGGGAAAATGCTCGGCTCTGGTGACGGGTGACTGGGTCGCGATTGACTGCCCGTATTTAATATTATTGGGACGTTAAATACACGTCACAAACTCTCCCCCCCTAAACGGGACACACCGCCAGGAGTGGACTGGTTATTCCAATAATCAAACGACTCTAATTGGGCCATTGTATCCCATCAACGCGATTCCCGAACAACCCTCGGCACCAGAGCTTTTACAAGAAACAATATATATACATATCTATACTTAAAACTAATCAAGCTGAAAACAAACAAAATTTATTAATACCTCCACCTTACTACTCCCAATCCGACCACAGAGCAACGGCGCTCATAGATCGCGCGACCATAGGGGCAATTATAATATCCTAAATAAAAAATTTCAATAAATAAATAAATAACAAGACTTTTAACAACTTACTGGGCATGGGTATGCCTCAGTCACTCCAGGTTTCGGTCGCTAGTAGTTCTCAGGTTATGCCCCTTTGGTCGCCGATGCTTAGGGTCTCGGATGGGTCGCTATTAGTATTGTGGTCGCTAGAGTGATCAGTTTGTTCTCCTTCTACTGGTCGCTTCGATGAATAACCACTTCAAGGTCGCTTGTAAAGAGGAGGTCGCTACTACGGGGCTCTCCCCCTTGGGGGAATATATCTTTTCAATTCGCTCACGTGCACCTCGGGTATTCTTTTATCCTCACCCATATTTAGCACATATACCAGCGGAGACTTAACTTCTTTGATGGCAAACGGGCCGTCAAACCGGCCAGCTAACTTAGCCGAAAAACGCTTGTCTTTGTTTGACAAGTGGTGGTTTGACCTCATTACTAAGTCTCCTACCTGGAATGTCGCCTCCTTCCTGCCACGATTGTAGTATTTGGCTTGTCGCTCCTTTGCAGAATCGATATGCCTTATTACTAGGTCGCGTAGGGCATCCAGTCTTCTTACTCTCTCTAACCAATCTTCAGGGTCGCTACTATTAATTGGTCGCTTTGGCTCTACTTCTCTTCGTAAACTCTTCACCGGCCTTGGGTGTCGTCCATAATTCAAGAAGGCTTGTGATACCTTGGTGGTCGCTTGCATGGCAGTGTTGACTGCATGCCTAAACTCATGAAGATGGGCATCCCAATTCCGATGGTCTTGTTTTACGAAGGTCGCTATCATGGTCTTTAGGGTTCGATTGCTTCTCTCCACTGGATTGGCTTGCGGATGGTACGGTGGCGTGGTCACATGGGTCACTCCATACTCCTTCAGAGTATCGGTCAGGTGCTTGTTTATGAACTCTTTCCCGTTATTTGTGAGTACGTAGTTCGGCGTCTCCCACCGAAACAAGATGAGCTCCTCTAGGGCGCAAGCCACCGACTTGCCTTCCTCAGCGGCTTCAGCTCGATCCACCGCGTGAAGAGATCTTGGAATACCACCAAGTATTTGAATTGGCTCTTACTTGGTGGAAATTCCATAAGATCTGCTGCCACTACGGCCCATGGTCGCTCTACAATTCTTTTGCCCAGTAGCCCTAGGGGTCCCGTCTGAGAGGCCTTGTGCTTCTGGCATTTGAGACAAGCCTGGACGAAGTGGCGCACGTCGTAGTACATGCCTTGCCAGTAGTACTCGCGGGCCACTCGGTGATAGGTCTTCTCAAGTCCCAGGTGTCCCGCGGAGGTGATGGAGTGGCTCTCCGTCATCACTCTCTCACGGTACTCTACTGGGACGACAAGTCTCCATCCTTCTTCTCGAGATGTCGCTGGGTCTAATAGGGGGTCGCTACGAAATTTGTACAACATGCCATCTTCAATTCGCCAGTCTGGGAATCGGTGTGGGTGTCTTTGTACTTCTTCCATCCTAGTTACGTATCGCTCGTCCTGTAACTCTTCAAATCCAGCTATTTCCCCGCCATCCTCATACATCCTGGACAACGCATCAGGCACTTTCAGCAGAGTGCCCTTCCGATGGATTACTTCGAAGTCCCACTGCTGCATTTCAAGTGCCCAACGGGCTAGACGTCTAGTAGGGTCCTTCAGATTACGAAGCCATTGGAGGGCGCTATGGTCGGTGATGGCCTTGAATTCGTACCCTTCAAGGTATGGTCGCAACTTCTTAATGGCCCATAATAACGCCAATCGCCCCAATCGCCACTCAGCTAGCATCACTCTGGACCGTGAAGGTTTTGCCAAAATCTGGTCTTGCCAGGACCAGAGCTACCGTTAGCGCTTTCTTTAGACCTTCAAAGGCCTCTTGTGGGTCGCTATACCATTTCCATTCTTGCCCCTTTCTTAGTAACTTTAATAACGGGATTTTCATCTCTGAGACGTTCTCAATGAATCGCGAGTACCATCCTACCATACCCAGAAATCGTCTCAGCTGCTTAACGGTCTTCGGCGCTGGATATTCTGTCACTGGCGATACCTTTTCTGGGTCTGGTCGCAATCCATCTTTATCAAGCAAGAAGCCTAAGTACGTCACTCTCGAGCAGCAGAATTCGCACTTTTTCCGATTTACTACCAATCCTGCTTCGACCAGCTTCTTGAGAACCAGCTCCAACCATTGGAGATGTTCCTCAAAGGTCTCGGTCGCTATAATGATGTCGTCCAAGTATCCAAACACATATGGTTCATACTGGACGCCAAACAAAGCATCGATCAGGCGTTGAAAGGTCATAGGCGCATTCGTTAATCTGAAGAGCATTTTTACGAATTGCCAAAGCCCTGACCCCGGCACTGCAAATGCTGTAAATTTCTTGCTGCTTTGCTCCATCGGTACTTGAAAATAGGCTTGCTTGAGGTCAATTTTGGTCAAATATTTGGCTTTACGCAATTTGTCCAATATGGAATCCATGCTCCTGATAGGATATGCATCCTTCCGGGTCACTTTGTTGAGGTCGCGATAATCTATACAAAATCTATAGCTCCCGTCTGGCTTCTTGATGATTACCGGGGCGCTACTCCATTCACTTGCCGATCGCTCTATTACTCCACTCCTGAACATCTTCTCTATCTCTTCGTGTACTACTTGCAGAAGTTTGGGTGACATTCTTCTTGGCCGATGTTTGATGGCGGCTGCAGAGAGGACATCTATGTGATGTTCGGTCAGTGTGGTCGTTCCTAAATTTTCCGATGGCGGAGGTAATATCTTGGTCACTAGGTCTTCTATGGCTTTCCGCTGCTCGTCGTCTGCCTCGGTAATTCCGGCGCATTCGGCGTATGCTGGGGTCGCTTCGATTTCCTCGTCGTCCCAAGATTGCTTCCACGGGCCCTCGTTAGTCCACCACATCCGTCTGCCGTACCTTACATCAACATCCCATGGGGTGGTAAAGCCCTGTCCAAGTAAAATGTCGTGGTCGCAAGGATCTACGGCTCTTACCGTCAGCTTCCTGGACCTGCCATCCAATTCCATGTTGATGTCCAGATACCCCAATACTTTCTTTGTTCCACCTAGCACACTTCTTATAACAGAGTTCGCTGGTCGCAATCGGTCCTTGAACTTAGCCGCTATCTCTGGTCCTACTAGGAGACCGTGACACCTCCATCAATTAGGGCTCTGTACGGTCTACCACCTAGTATTACCTTCGAGAAGATGCGGTTCTCTGCGCTCATACCTGCGACTTCGACTTCGCCTGGTTCCGGAACCTCAAGTTGGTCGGCCTACGGCGTACGTAGTACGCTGCTCTCCCCCCCTAGACTAGATGTGGGCACCCCAACATCTAAGTCTATAACAAAGGAGGAGGGTAGTGGACACCTGTGACCCTTCCAGAAGGTCGACCGTCTCTCGTACGTGGGCTAGGTGCTCGAAATCCTTCTGCTCGTCAGCTGTTGGATTGAGCGACGTTACGTCGGACCCTTCGAGGATCGGTAAGGTTGTCACTCTTTCGGTCACTCTTTTGCTCTCACGACTCTTTCTATTCTCTACTTTTTTTCTCTCTTCTCGAATTTTGTTGCTCTCACTATTCTCTCTACTCTCTACTTTTTCTCTCTCTTCTTGAATTTTGTTGCTCTCACTACTCTCTCTATTCTCTCCTATTTCTCTCTCTTCTCGAATTTTGTTGCTCTCTCTACTCTTTCTACTCTCTACTTTTTCTCTCTCTTCTCGAATTTTGTTGCTCTCACTACTCTCTTTAATTAATGGTTTTGTGGTCGCTATTGGTGAGGTCCCATTTAATCCTCCGCTGTTTGAAGTATTGCTTCATACTGGGTGGGTCTTCCCATCTGACAATGTGGACTTAATACTTTTAGCTGCCTCGACTATCATCGATCCACTTCTCTCTTGGTCGCTGCTAATTTTCGCGTTCTCTGGGGTCGCTATTCTTTTCTCCTATATGGTCGGTTGGGCGCTATGCTGGCTTCCCTTTATTGTTGCCAGTTTCGTCCCGTTTGCGGTTGCTGGGGAGGTATGGGACTCTTCTGCCTCCCCTGCATACCGTTTCCCATGGCCTGATTATTTGGAGAAGACTGCCATGCCGGCTGTCTATTGGGACATTCGTTTGCATAGTGTCCCATAGCCCTACACAAGTAGCATGTCCTTTGTGGACATTCTCTTGCTCGGTGCCCTACCGTCTGGCATGTATAGCATGCACCATATACTGGTATATTTTGGGCAGGAGGCCCATTTTGGTCTCTAGTTCCTCTCATATTATAGGCGCCTTGGCCGGTGAATCCTTGGGCCTGACCACCTCTACCCTGAAACGAGTTAACATTCTGGGGAGGAGACCATTGCCAAGCGGGCACAAAACTCGGTCGCAGTGGATTCAGCAGTGTGCTGTGCGTCATCGTTGCGGTCGCGCTGTGTGAGGCTGGCTGTACTGGGGTCGCTTGTACGTTGGCCTCAGGCCTTTGATTCTCCTTGGCATCGGCTACCGCATTTATTTGTTTTTGTTTTTTCTTCGCTTTTCTATTCCAATTTCTCTTTCTCGCAGGTTTGGTTGTCGCTGATGTGCTGTCGCTAGTGTCGCTTTCTGGGTTCAATTTCTCGTAGGCTGCCGCTACCTTACGGACTGAGGGTGTCCCGGAGTATGCTGCACCTGGTATGCTCATCTTCTCCTTTGGTGGAGGCTCTTCAAACCGGTCATCTAGTTCTTTCTCCTTTTCCCAAATTCTTCCTAGTTTCTCTATATCCTTGAGCGTCTTGATTTCTTTCCCCGCCATGAAGTGTCGATAGTCTTTCCTCAAGCCCTTGTAGGCCTGTTTTACTATTGTTTTCCTGGATGGGGGTCGCTTAAAGTGGTCGACAATGTATTCTACGCAGGATATATAATTGGCAATCTTTTCTCCTTTTGCCATCGATCGGTTCCGTAAGTCCGTCATCGTGTCTTCTTCATCTCTGTGACCCAAATACTGCCTTCTGAACGCTTTTTTAAAGTCTTTCCATGATTTTAGTTCCGGTCGCTTCGATCGATACCATCTGCTAGCATTTTTCGAAAAGATCGATGGTAAAGCATTCAACAGCTCCTGGCTTCCTGGCTAGGCTTGCTTTGCAATCCTGCAGCCGGTTCAAAATTTCCTCTGGCTCCTTATCTTCCCCATTGAACTTTAGGTTCCAGCTCTGCAATATTTTAACATTCTTCCCCGCTATATCTGCATTCGAATGACTTTTCCTATTTTTTTGTTTCATTTTCTTATCTTCATATTTCGAATCGCTAGTCGATGTCGACTGGTTCCGTTTGTGGCCTCTCCTGTGTTTTCTACTTTTATTGTGGTCACTATCTGAGTCTGATGACGTTGTATTACCGTCGCTACTTGTGGTACTATTACTCGAACTCCTATGTCTACGGTTTTTCACTTTACGGTTATCTCTCTTCTTTACTAATCTTCGGTCTAGTACGCTACTTTCCGAGCTACTCGATGACAGTCGCTTTCGTTCTCCTCTTCTCTGTTTTGATGCTTCGGTTTGCTGGTCTGTTGGCCTACGAACGGTGTTCATCTTAGGACTCCGAATCTCTGCCACTTCGTGATTCCTGGGTCGCTCTCTTCTCTCTTGAGATCCCCTCGGTGGTCTCGGAGTGTCTACGTAATCCTGTGGGCTTGCTACCGGAGGTGGGACTACTGGAGGTTGTGGCGCGTATACCGGTTCTCGGAGGAGAATTGGTCTATGTTGTGCCATTTTCAGATGTTCAAACTTCTGCAGTAGCCGTTCGTATGGTCCTGCCCCTCGTGGAATGGCATCTTCTTCTCGATTCTCATCTTCTTTGTTGCTCACGTCGCTACTGTCTGTTGAGTTTCCATTTCTTGGGTTACTGGCTATGGGGTCTCTATGTTTTACTTGTCTAATATATTGAATACTGTCGTTCGGGTTTATCCCCTGCAGTGGCGTTTGGCTTTGTGATGTTCCTGTCGGATTGTCACTTCTTGCTAGGGGTTGTCCCCTCTGACTAGTCCCCGGACCGGCCCCGACGTTCGTTGCTTGTGCCATTGCAGGAGGTCGTGTGACCGACGGCGCTGCGGTGGTTGGCATCGAAGGTAACCGTTGACGCGGATGTAATCAATTGTATTGGTCTCTGGATCATTGGTACCGCGGGAGTTCCCGTACTGGAATCCGGTGATGGATGATTTCCTGTATAATGGAAAAGTGGCTCTGGCAGCCTCCATTGGTAGCCTGTTGGTATCATCTTCATTAGTCCCGGAGTATATGCCAACTATGTATGACTGCTCATCGCTAAGAGTTGCGGTGGAAACCCTGTTTGCACTCTTGGTCGTGTGTTTGCAGACACCATCTGCATCGCGAAGCTATCCGTTGGTCTCCGTGTACGAACTGGTGTCGTCGTAGTGATAGTGGTGGTCGCTTTGCTTATCGTTTCTAGCGTAACTACCGGTACATCGGTCGTTTGTTGTTGTGTTGTGACTTCTTGAATCTGCTCAGTGATTGTCTGTCCCTCTTCTTGGCTATACTCTGTTTCTGTGCTTTGCAACTCTACTTCTTTGGTCGCTCTCTTAGGCTTCCTACCTCTTTTCTTCTTTTGAGGTATTTGTTCAAAAGATTCCTCTCGCATTATGGCCGCCGATGTTGCTGGTACTTGATCCCATGGTCTCTCATCCAATACTGTATCCCAATTTTTTGCTGCACCTGGTTCCACTGTCCTTATACTTGCCCGCAAGAGTCTGTCTCTAAGTAGGGCTGTTCAATACTCAAAAGAATCCTACGAAAGGTCTCAATTGAAACGAAAATTTTCTTCACTTCACACCCAAACTGTGAAAGCCCTCAATAAATCGCTCAGAATTTTTCGAAAAATTTTCAAGAATATAAAAAAAAAACTCTCAAATCCAAAAAAAAACTCTTCCTTCCTTTCGAAAATTCCTCACATAAAAAAAACTTCAAAAAAATAATTTCGTAATATTCCCAAAATAACCAAAAAAAAATTTTCCCGAAAAATTTTCCAAATCGAAAAATTCCTTCAAAAAAATAATTTCGGAAAATTCTCAAAAATATCCAAAAAATTTTCCGGAAAATTCTCAAAATTTAAAAATTTTCAAAAAATAATTTCGGAAAATTCTTAAAAATATCCAAAAAAAATTTTCCGGAAAATTCTCAAAATCGAAAAATTTTCAAAAAATAATTTCGGAATATTCTTAAAAATATCCAAAAAAATTTTCCGGAAAATGCTCAAAATCGAAAAATTTTCAAAAAATAATTTCGGAATATTCTTAAAAATATCCAAAAAATTTTTCCGGAAAATGCTCAAAATCGAAAAATTTTCAAAAAATAATTTCGGAATTTTCTCAAAAATCCAAAAAAATTTTCGGAAAATTCTCAAAATTGAAAAACTTTCAAGAAATAATTTCGGAATATTCTCAAAAAAAATCAAAAAATTTTTTCGGAAAATTATCAAACTCGAAAAATTTTTTAGTCGATTACCCCAAATGAAAATTTTCTAAGTCCAATTTATAATCCAATAGCTCAAGTGAAAAAATTTCAAAGTCCCATTTATAACCCAATAGCTCAAGTGAAAAATTTTCTAAGTCCTACTTATAAATTCCTTAAACACACAAAAAAATAATTTTTCCACTTTACTTAAATTTTCATACGACACAAAAAAAACGTTTTAGTCGCTGCACTTTCGCTGGGTCGGGCACTGTGTAAAAAAAAATTTCCGATTTTTCCCGAACTCTCTTAACTAATTTATTCTGTCGCTATTTTTCCTGTTTTTTCCTGATTCACTAAGCCCCCGTTAGTACGTCATTTATAACGTGGGGGTTACTATGGATTCTAATCTCGATCACTCTAATACGCACGGTCGCCACAATTTACAATTTCACACAATGAATTTGTCGCTATACAAACATGGCTACGCTAGCCTTCTGACGCGTCCCTCGCGACGACCAACTCACCATGTCTCCCGAGTTTTCCGAGTCGCGTAATTTTCCCCACACTAATACTTGAATTTTCCTCCTGGCCCGACACGCACTGATCTTACATAACGGTGTCACAGCACCACGGATTTATTCTACTAAAACCCCGAGCACATGGCGGCAATGTACGACAATTGTTTAATATACTTTACTTGCAAGTGCCGAGGGAAGCTCGACAATTACAGTCCACTCACCGTCGCTAATCGGGCGCGTCTCGCGATGTCCTCCCTCGTAGGTCGCAAAGTCGCCGGGTAATGTTCACCCGATATATCGCTCTCAGCGAGTACGTCTACGTCGTCAACGGGCGGACGGGCGATCTCTCTCCACGCGGTCTACTACGCTCGAACGGCAGGCAAAATTCTCGCTACGTCTATCGTCGCTGAAGACCGGGCAGTCAATGCTCAAAATCGGAGAGGGCGGAAATCTCTTCCAAAATTTTGACTTTTCTTCTCGCACAACTTCAGCTCAAACACTTGTTGCTTCCGCCCTTTTCTTTACGGTGATTGGCCTTGATTTTCCCTAGATGCAAAAATCAAGGCCAAGTCAGCGGTGATTTGAGTCGCTAATTCTCATTGGCTCGCCCCGCGAATGCCGCCCTGTCCACGGAGCGCGGGCAATATGAATTGCTAGATATACACGCGCGGGCAACCCGGCGTGTATATCTATATCGGGCGCTTTCGGTTTTGTCGCTGCCGGACCAACACAGTTGGCAGCGGCGACGTGCGCGCGCCGGCCTACGCTAGGAGAGGCCGGCAGCTTCATGCGGCTCGCGGCGCGGCGGCTGCTAGCTCTCCCCTCTACCGACAGCCGTGTCGCTATCTCTCTCTCTCTCTCTCTCTCTCTCTCTCTCTCTCTCGTGGCTACAGCCGAGATAGTGTGCCTCGAGGAAGCCGCCGCTGCTGCTGTGAATCCTCTCTCCTCCCGCGTCTGCGTGCATCGGGAGAGAGGGCGGCCGCTCGCGCGTGTGTGTATGTGTGTGCGCGGGCAGCGGCTCATCATCCTCGAGAGGCGAGGAAGAAAGAGCAAGCGAGAGAGACAGGGTCGCGCGTACAGCGTGCAGTGATGTTGGTGTTATGCATGTGTGTGTAGACTTGTCGCCGTCGCTCGCTCCGAGCAGTCGTCGCTGCGTCGATCAGCTGGTGCCGCTGGTATGGGTGTGTGCGTGTGTGTGCCGGTCTTCGGCCTTCCTCGGTCGCGACTCCTTATCCTCATTCCCTCAACAAATAAATAACAATCCCCCCATTAATAACAATACTAATTAAATGTGAAAATGCTCGGCTCTGGTGACGGGTGACTGGGTCGTGATTGACTGCCCGTATTTAATATTATTGGGACGTTAAATACACGTCGCACAATAAAACATTAATTTTTAATAATTGTAATGTTACAGTAAATGGATTATGTAGTTCCTTTGAATTTCATAAGAGTGAAGTGAAAAATAAAGCTGTTCAAACCGATTAGTGAAATGAAAAGTTTTTTATAATCTATTATAGTTATGGTGATTATTTAAAATAGCATATTTACAGTTGTAATATTTAATAAATGGTTTATTTGATTTGAAAATTTGAATTATATTGTTTTTGTTTACTATTATTATTATATGTATCCCTTTTAATCCTATTTCTCATCATTTACAATTATTTGTTATTCAGAGAAAACTGAAAAAATTCAACTATATTTACAACGAATATTTACATAAAAAGATAACAAAATTTAATTGAATATTCAAAAAAATGCGCTCTGCCGCTCTAATGTCAAGTGAAACTAACCTCAAATTCAGAAACATATTTTACTCGATCAACATTATTTTCTGGTATATTTCGACGGTATATGCAGGGGTTTACTTCTTCTTCTTTCTATTCTTATGTGTAACAATACGCTATAGAGTGATTTTTGTCATTAATTATCGATAATTACGAGCCCATGACTTAAGTAAATTCATTATTACACGGTGAAATAATGAGCTACTTAGCTCACGGATAAGCGTGGGCTAAGTGCGGGTTTAGATCACGCAGTGCTACAAAATTAAATTCTTTTTCCTTGTTACACTAGTTGATTTGCTATATTGCATTTTGAGATCTGAATAATGATACTTTAGAGCGTCGAAAGTATATATTTATTCTATGTTTAAAGGATTATCTTGTATGATATAATTTTGTTTATTAATGATATTTAAATTTTTTTTGCAGATTTTGAAGTAAAACTCGATTATTCTTGTAAACTCCTCCCCAAACTAGTATTCCATAGCTTATTAGACTATCGAACAAAGCATAATAAATCATTCTTAATGTATCTGTTGATATTGTTTTCACAATTTTATAAAATATAAAAAGCAAGATACATTGTTTTATTTACAATGTACTGAATGTGTTTGTCCCATCTTACATTAAAGTCAAAAACTACACCCAAATATTTATAGTATTCGACTCTTGTTATATTTTTATCATTAATTTTTACTTCTAATTTATTTGGTACACTATCACTATAATTGTCAAAAGTAATAAAAACAGTTTTGTCAACATTTAATGATAATTTATTTAAAGCTAACCACTTATTGATTATGTTTAAAGACTTGTTCATTTTATTTTGAGCTTCTATCCAATTGTCACCAGTAGCAATTATAGCAGTATCTTCCGCGTATGATAATATTTCTTCCAGAGGGATTTTTTTCAGGATATCATTCATATACCGAATGAAAAGCAGAGGATCTAGGATTGTACCTTGAGAAACAACCGTATTTATTAACAAATTATCATTTTCATTCCCATCCATAACCACTACTTGATATATGTTATTGAGATAATTTGAAAGTAAATCCATTGCCTGTCCTCTAATACCAATACGATAGAGTTTGTTTAGTAGAATTTTATGATCTACGGTGTCAAATGCCTTTACCAAATCTAGGAATGTTACAATTATTGGTTTACTTTTATCTAAATTATTGTATAAACTATTAGTTACATAATTTAAAGCATTTCTAGTGCCCATTTTCTTTCTAAAACCAAATTGATGTTCAGATATAATATTATGTTTTTCTACTAAATCGTAAATTCTATTGTAGATAGTTCTCTAAAAAAATTTCGCTACATTAGAAATTAGAGAAATAGGTCTATAATTAGACATATTATGCTTTTCTCCTGATTTATACAGTGGTACAACCTCCGCCCTTTTTAGAGCATCAGGCCACATGGCTTTCTCAATACATGCATTACAAATATTCGTTAGAGGTTCAGCAATATGGTTGCTCATCAGTTTCAAGATTTTAGCATGAATTTTGTCAACACCATCCTTTTCAATTTTAAATTATTGATTATACCTGTTACTTCATTTACATTTGTTGGATTGAGGAAAATAGAATTAGCATTCATTTCAGGTAGTTTAATCTCCTCATTTATGGGATTATCAATTTTTTCACTCAATTTTCGACCTATTTCACAGAAATATTTATTTATATTTTTAGTTATTTCATTTTTGTCAGTAATCTTATTTTTATCTATTTTTATATAATTTATAGCCTCCTTAGATTTCATTTTTTTACCTATTTTTGTATTTATAATTTTCCATAAAACTTTTGGGTTATTAGAATTATTTTGGACTAGACTTTTATCATATTTCATTTTAGCATCTAAAATTACTTTGTCCAATATTTTAGCATAATTCTTATATTGCAAACTAAGCTGACCATTTTTGAGATCCAATTGCCATAGATTATATAAAAATTCCTTAGTTTCTCATGACTGTATTATAGCATCTGTAATCCATTTTTTCCTTCCATTCTGTTTATATTTACTGTTTTTATGCAAATTCTATGCATTGTTTTATTTTGAACAACAAAATATCAGTAGCTGAATTAGGATCGTGTATAGTCAAATTTTCATTCCAATTTTTTGTCCTAGCAATGTTTATTAATTTTTTATAGTCTAATATTTCTATTGGTTTATTTATTTCAGTTTTGATCTTATCTATAGTAATAAAAATAGGATAATGATCTGTTAAAGAATGTTTAAGTTTGTATGTTACTGTATTTAGTCTACTAGTTTTAATGAATATATTGTCGATACAGGATCCTTTACATATAGTAGTAGGCGGCTTTGTAATGCGAATAAAACCAGGCAAATATCCTTTATCACAGAAATTACATAGGAATGCTTGGCTCATGTTATCACATTGTAATATGTCTATATTAAAATCACCTATTACTAAATGATTTTTAATATTTTTCTTTTTGATTAGATATCTATTTAGCTCCAAAATGAATTCAGCCTTAAGTATACCATGCGATCTATACATAGGAGAAATCTCTAGTTTACTATCATTATGAAGTGTAACTCGTGTATTTATGATTTTAATCCTACCAGATTTAACAATTTCATTTTTTTGTACCAAATTTTTATCAATAAAAACAATATCTCCATCATTTCTATTTATCCTACCATCATTATAGTAACTCTTGTATTCATAGTTGGAACATTTTAATTCGTATAAAATGTAATTGACTTGTTCAAAAGGTTCTGTGCATATAATAATAGAAGACTTATTAATTAGACTCTCAAATAATATTTTAACTTTATCAAAATTAGCATTCATACTCCTAACGTTAATATGCATTATTGTTTATTAACTCTTTTTCTATCTTATCTAAAAAATCATAATTATCCATTATTAACTATTATTTTCTTGTTTTCTTTTTACTGTTTTCCCTGTCTGTGATGTAGATATTTGAGTTGATCTAACTTGTGTAGATTTTTGTTTATGCTGTTCTTGCTGGAGCTGTTGCTGGTTTTTATAACTAGTTAATGATTTACATTTATTGGTACATGTGTCCTCTTCGTTACCTTCTTCGGATGGTAATCTATATGCAGTGGTGTTAAAGAAGGTCTCGTCGGGTAATCAGTCGAGTCTATATATCTTTTAATTTTTTTTTCAGAATATTACATAGATTATAGTCATTGGTATAATGGTTAATTACATACTTTGTATTGTAATTTTCATTACTATGGTCACAATTCAAGCACTTTATACATTTGTACAGTTTTTTCCACTGTGACCATTTCTGCCACAGTTATTACAAGGTCTAATGTTTATCAAATCGTAGGCTTTGCAATTTTGTTAACCTACAAAAACTTTGCTATTACTTTCCTTGATATATTTATATATCTCGGCAGGAACTTCCATTAAAACGGTACTCTTGTTGTTGCTATTATTTGTGTACATATGTAATACTTGACCTTTACTAGTAAAACTGCTGAAATTTCTTGAATTTATATCATTTTCAATATCTTCAATATCCATGTTATCGTAGTTATCAATTGCAACGATTTTTATCTTAGGGTTATTCAGTTCCTCTTTATTGATATTAAGTACACCTTGTAACTCACTTTTCAATATAGATTCCGTTAACTCTGCACTATCATTAGTTAAACAGCTAATTATCAATTCATCATTTTTATTTAAATAGATGTTATTAGTTTGTATATTCTTTTCCTTTGTCAAAATTTCAATGAAACTTTTCTTGATATCAATATTGTTGTTACAATTTTTATTGTTATTGATTTTTGTTACTTTTATTTTAGACACATTTCTTTGTTGCGGTTTGGGAAAACTTGTAACATCTGCATATATATATATATATATATATATATATATATATATATATATATATATATATATATATATATATATATATATATATCTTTTGGTTTCACTTCCTTTTTGGTTGTTATTAAGTTTTTCGACTTTTCAAAGAGTTGGTCAACTCACAGGGAAGAGCGAATCTTATGAGAGCAGAAATAAGTTCATCACTGAATTTTGCGAATCAGACTCTTTCATGCTTGGTTGCAAATTCAAATTATTAGATTTAGGGTTTCTAAACTTTTCTAATTGACCAGTGTCCACAGAAGTCTCAGTCTCAGAAATAGAAAATTCTAGACTATTATGGGAGTACCTACACCAACGCCTTTATTACTTCAAAGAAATCAAGCTTATTCGAGCAGGAATATCGTTAAACGTCAACAGTTCCCTGTCTCGATTGTCTCGGTGGTTGATTGTCAATATAAGAAGAGGGGGACGAACTATACAGCGGAATCATGCGGCCCCAACGTCTTCTCCTCTCCCCCACTTTCATCGATCGTCGTGTCGACTGCGCTCGCTGCGCCTGCCGAACTGCAAAGGATGCTTCGTCTGGATACCACATATACGTTCTGTAACTAGAAGTCCAGATAGATATTAGAAGAGTATTTTGTATAATTAGAGGGTTCTATTCAATAAAGAATATTCACAAAATATCCAGGTCTAACACATTCATTTCCGCATTCCATAGATTTACTAGCAATCGAAGCTATTGTTTCGATTTGTTTATCGACAGAGACACTACTTTTGTTGGCGCTGATTCTCAGCTTCGTCCAATGTATGAAGTAGCTTCAGCTCATTCTCAGCAAGTCGCGTTCTCATTAGCTCAGAATCGCACTTTTTGGCATTTCAATCCTCCATGCGCCCCATACTTCGGGGGCCTATGGGAGGCGGCGCTTAAATCAACCAAGTATCACTTAAAGAGCATCATCAATCATAGGTTTTGACATTCGTCGAGTTATCCATTCTTCTAACTCGTATCGAAGCATGCCTGAATACTCGACCGATCATGCCGCTTAGTGATGATTCCTCAGATTTGTAGCCACTAACACCAGCACATGTATTAATATCGAGATCCTCCTTTTTAGTACCTGAACCTGATGTCACCCACGTAAAGATACCATTGGGAAAGCGCTGGCAATTGATCACTTAAATGCTGCAGTACTTCTGGTTTAGGTGGACGAACGAGTACGTCACTTCGCTCCAAAAACGGAACAAACGGCAAACCCCCTCACGTTCTCTCCAAGTCGGGGACTTGATGATCATTCGAGGCGAAACAACAGCTTCAGGGAAATGGCCTATAGGTCGAAAGGTCAGAGTCGTCATCATCAGGCCTCCTGGCTCCGTAATCAAGAGGCCTGTAGTCAAGACTATCTTCCTGCAGCCACTCGAAGATTAACCACATTTCCGCGACCTAGTTTTCCGTACCACACTCAATATGTTATAGGTTTCATTCGCTCAGTGGGCGAAAGTGAGCGGAATGTACAAAATCGAGCCTATATACGGCCCCCGACCGTATACGTCACGGCGAATCCGCGATCTCGCACGACTTAAGACGCTAGCCAAGCAGGGGCTTTGCGCCAATCAGAAGATAGAGGTCCCTTGTCAACGTAACAGCCACAACGCTGCGGCGCTCTGTTACGCTCTCCTGCGCACCTTCGCTTTCCACTGTGCCTGAGCGTACACAGGTTACTAAAGCTTGATCTAGAATATATACTCTTTTCACCACTAATTCCCATTCTAATTATTTACTGAATACGTATCTTTCAACAACAAGACTGATAACTTAAAATTTTTCTTACTTGATTTTTGTATAAGAAATAGTTTATTCTTTATTTATTTTATAAAATTTAAAGCCACTTATAACTTCCAAAATTGATTAAATAGGTTGAGAAACTATAATACAGTAATAAAAGTCAGTTTTGATCTGGGGGTCTGGTATAAAAAGATTTGTCTATTTTCTGTACTATTAAATTTTATCATCCTAACCTCTTTATTCTAAAGTCAATCAAAATTGCATAGTATTATCTTAATTTGAGAGGTTAATATAGTGTTAATCAATTTACTAACAAATTTTATTTATAAAACATACGTACATTTTTAAAATAATATTTGAAGAAAATCTTCCGACACAGAAATTATTACACTAGAAGCTATATTATTTATTTGTTCAACGGTTATGATTTAGGCAAATACATACACTAGAAACATTTCTAATCGAGTGCAGGCGCGAGAAGAAAACGAAGCTGCGATGTTTACATGAATTACCAACGACTGCCGCTGACCTTTTAGCTTATGAATACAATAAGTCTGCTTCCATAACCTCGATTTTACAGTAAAAGCTTGTGCATAACCCAACATGACACGAGGCAAGATATAAGATGGAAGCCACGTATTTTATATGTTTATAAATACCAGTGAATATAAGGCTGTACAGTATATAGATTTACTTAATACATTACTTATATTCTGTACATTGTTGTTTTTGGCTATATGCACACATTAAACGTACACTTAACCATAAATAAAAATCAAAACACTTCATATGCTTATTTGAAGCTTAAAGATTGTAATTTATGTATATTCTGTCTTTCCGTAAACGCACGTACTATATAGGGTCGAGGTCCCACTACAAACATAGATACGGCACTAACAGAAAGAACATTTGTCTGAATTTTTCCCACTAACCGTGTTCAAAGGTTCGCAGTGTTTCAATTCATAGAATCTTGGGTTGTACTGTATAAAAAAAAAAAACGAAAATCGTGCATGTTTTCCAAAATAACATATTGCGTATTGAAGGCGGAAATTAGGCGATTACCGCGAGTGTACATTTCAGGCTGAGCCGAGGGATCTCGAGAGTTACCGAGGCAAGGGCTGTAACGAGCAAGGGCTGTAACGAGCACGTGCGTTAATCGCCTTCTATCCATGACACACACGCTATTTTTTGTCCTACCTGTATTGAAAGGATTATTTTTCGTGCATATATGAATATATATATATATATATATATATATATGAAAATGTATTCCCAAAGGCGGGAAAAAACTACTTTTCGCCCGCTTTATATGCATGAAAAAGCATACTTTCGGTGCAGGTAGGGCAATAAATACTTCTTGTAATACCTGCACGATTTTCACGTTTTTTCGCCGTTAAAACCGGGCCTAAAGTGACTGTTTTCCGACCAACGGGGGTAAAGTGACTACTACTTGACTACTAGTACTCACTTTACGCCCTATGGCAAAGTGTTCACAAAGAACTAACAAAGTAATCACTTTACGCCCGCTGGTCATTTTACTTTACGTCCACTCTTACCGCCGATAGAAATGAGAATAAAACTGTCCTAAACTTGGTTTGTGAAAATCAATACATGCGTTAAAAAGAAACACAGGGCCTTGTTGACCTCGTGTGTTTGCAGTACCCGTAACTCGTCAAACTCATACTTGATAAAAAAAGGCCCACTTCTCGCCCTTGGTACACAATATACTATTTTGTAACGAAAACGCATCCTTTCATGCCCATATAGCGGGACTGAAGTAACCGTTTTTCGACTGGCGGATGAAAAAAATGGTCAGCAGGAAAAAATCAGTTGGCAGATAAGACTTTTATGGCCCACTATATGGGGTGGGAAAAACTGTTTTCGCCCGGCGTAAAGTACATTTTCGCAGATAAGACCTAAGAGAGTTTAGGCACCCCTAAAGATGGGGTACGATCTGGATAATACCGCATATTTAGGTGTGCCTAAACAGTCTAGTAGGCTGATTTTATAGTCTAACAAGCGTGTGTTTGCACCGTGCTTAAGAACGGACAAATTGTTTTCCACTTCATAGGCATAAAAAAACACGTTATCAATACATTTTTGACAAAAAATGCGGTGTGCACCATAGGGAAGAGGCTTTTTTCGCCCTTGTGTGTTTGCAATACTCGTCTTTAGCTCACAATACGCACTCACCTTTGGCTCGTGCTTGCTCGCCTTCGACTCGTATTGCATACCCCACACGCGGGCGAAAAAAGCTTACTTCTTCCCCATGATACTGCGAAGGCCGGTATTTTATCTTAATCATAAAATTAAATAAACATCATCTTTTTATGTTCAAACAGGTGAGAACAATATATTGCGAATAACGCGAAATTGCGCATTCCAATACAATATAATACGTGTCAGCGCGCGAATGCCTGCGGCTAACGCAGATACATTGCAGACGGACTCGGAGTAGAGGGGAGCGATTAAGGAGAAAGTAGTAGGAGGGAGTAGTGGGAGATTGGAGCAAAAGTGAAAGGTGCGCGGCGCGATCACATATAGGAAGGTGAGTGGCTGCTCATGATC
The DNA here is from genome assembly GCA_949152435.1 of Gastracanthus pulcherrimus. Taxonomy (NCBI): domain Eukaryota; kingdom Metazoa; phylum Arthropoda; class Insecta; order Hymenoptera; family Pteromalidae; genus Gastracanthus; species Gastracanthus pulcherrimus. Next base: position 97,318,971 of record OX424576.1, read on the forward strand.
AGTCTTCTCGAAAACTCCGGCGACGGCGGTCTATTTAGTGCTACAGTTCGCTTGAGTAAATGAGGAGCTGAGGTCTTGCGCGGATGTGTAGCCAGAGCCAGCACGTTTAGGCGCACAGACATGCGTATCTCCTTAACCGCTCCCATTAATGATGCTAATATTCATTTTTTACAAATAAAAACTAATATACCTAATCACATCTTTTTATATTTTACATGCCTTTTTTCTCCCTATATCCGCTTGGAAGCACCGAACCCTCGTTGGTAGCGTATCGAAGAGGCTAACGTGCTAAGGCAAGTTTTTCCTATGAAGAGTGCACCCTTGAAGCAGTCATCGCACTGCTCGAGTGTCGACTTTTTGGGCATTTACTCGAAAAAAGACGTGCATTTTTTCGAGGTTTTGTCGGACCGAGCTTAATAATCAAAAAACAAAACCTGCATTTACGGAGCTCCTATCTAGGCGGCTCCGGGAACGTAGTAGGCATCTCTGGTCATCAAACCACCTTGGAATGGCAATTGACTGTTTGGATCATTTTTCTCGGGTCAGTGCGCGAACCGTATATATATCAAACTACTTTTCTTAATTCAAACGGCTGAGACCGTCACATTTGGCGCCAGGACAACAGGGATCCGAGAAAGTGACCGAAATAACAAGTAATCAATTATACCGGAAATAGACGGGTCGTTCGCAGAGATAGGCATCCACTCGCGAATCAATGATATTCAAAAGATTGTAAAACGGATGATCGTGATTGGTGAGAAGCGTGAAGCGAAACTTGCTGTCCTAGACGATGAAGTACGTGTATTAAAAACAGAAAATGAGAAGCTAAAACAAATGGTCGTACTTCAGCGTCAGGGTTTACAAAGTTTGTATAAATCCATAAATGAAGGGATTGACGATGCAAACAAATTAACAGTAAAATCATGTAACGTGCGGAGGCATTTGGGGATGTTGACTAAAACAGTAATGGTAAATTTTGATATAATTGATAGAGTATTTCGGGAAACGGATGACAAAATTGCCGAGCTCACCCGTTTATTTAGTTCACTCAAAGTAAAGTAATGTCATAAAAAGGCATAGGGTTAGAAAAAATCAATCCATTATTTACAAACGCGGATTAAAGTGCGTTGTGCGATTATCTCTCATTTCCCATTTGGCTCAAACCAGAATGAAAATTTATACGTTGCATTATTTCTTCATATAAAAAAGCACAACAATATAAGATTATCGGGCGTGTTGCTCATAGATATCGAGACAACGGCCCCAGAAGTAGCTTAGAACTTGAGCAGAAAAAACATAGGGATTGGGAGAATGCAGTGTCGGAGGAATTGAAATTTTTAGATGAAAGGCAAGACGAGCTCGTGAGTAAAGTGGAAGATTTACTAAAAAACGCAGAGGATTTATTGATCAATAAAAATCATCCTACGCATACCGGTCCTGCAAATACTGGCAATAATGATGTGTCACGTAAGGTAAAATTAAATATTCAAAAATTTAAGGGCTTACAATCGGAGAGGCCAATGAAATTTTTGTTCGAGCTAGAGAATTATTTCTCGTTAATAAGACCTAACGAAGGGGACATTGTATGCATTATTTCCCAAGCTCTTACAGATGACGCACATAACTGGTGATATTTGCTAGAGAGTGAAGTAAAAAATTATGAGGAATATCTGGCACGGTTTAATGAGAGATATTGAAATGCGAGCGTGCAAAGGACAGCTAAACGGAAAGCAGAGTTTAGGCAGTGGTACGCGTCCGCCTCTATGAACCGGGTAAATTACGCAATATATGTGTTTGGGTTAATAAAAGAACTCGAATTAAATTATACTAAGGAAGAGGTCGAGTTAAAAATACTTAATCACTTCGAGAGAGGGGTCCGCTTGGCCATAATGGGTCTACAGGTAAAAAACAAATATCATATGTTAAAAATATTACCAGAATTTGATAGCGATGATCAGCGCTCATAAAATGACCGCGCGGCAGTAAATCAATCAGGAAATGAGAAAAACGCGAGTAACTCAATGACTTCCGCGATAATTCGTCAAATATTTACAATGTTCGGAATAATCAGTAAGCAAACTATGAAAATAAAAAACTGTGGCAAAATAAGAGCTTGAACGCGACGCTAAAAGCCGATTTTTCGGAATGTAAAAAGAACGGTAATACGAACTTTAAGCAAGGACGAAATTCAAAAAATCGGAACGCAAAGGGGTGGAAAATAAGAACGAAAATGCACAAGAAATAAATGTGCTCGATATAGATGTGGATGAGGAACAGGAAAATCCGGAATCGGGAAACAAGTTGTAGTTGCGTCTGATATATCGGAACTAGCGTTAACGCGCGAAAATCGGAGCGCAATTGAAACACTAAAAATAGCTTCGACCCTAGAAAATCTGAGGGAAACCTTATTACACGATAAAGAACCAGAGATAGAAAATGTAGAAATTACGTGTTGTCCGGAAATCGACATAAGTACATATAATATCGGGGTAAAAGCTTTGATCGATAACGGTAGCGAGGTTATAGCCATTTCCGAGGAGTTTTATTACGCGAATTCTGCAGTATTTAAAAAATGTCCTACACTGCCAATAAGTGGTAAAATAATAAACGGTTCGACGAGGGGCAAATCAGCGCGATTAAAATGCCGAATTATGCTTACGATTAGCATAGGGGGTTTAAATACTAAACTAATCCTCATTGTAATTCCTAAATTAATAAAACCTTGTATTGTAGATTATGATACAATTAAAGATCTAAAAATGTTAATAGACACGGTTAACAAACAAATACTATTTCAAATAAACCACTAAGATGGTGTTATCAAATATACAGATAAACGGTTCGCGTCGAGCGAATACACGTCTCTGCGTATTTAACAAATAAGTGAATACCTCGAAAACGAGGGTGACTCAAATGAATATTTCGACGAGAATTACGTAAACTACGCGGATTGTCACGATGAATCTTACGAGATCACCATAAGTGAAATCGATGAGAAAATAAATTTTTGTGATAACCTAAGTGAATCACAAAACGAAAAATTAAAATCACTAATAATGAAGTATAAAAAAGTATTCGAAATAAACCAGGACCATTAATTACCTACGAGCATTAATTGATCTTAAAAGATGACATTCCTTTCTATACAAAACCCTATCCTATTCCTCTGGCATATAGAGAGCAACTTAAAAAAGGAAATAGATAGCATGTTGGAATTGGGAATTATTAGGCCCTCGGACAGCCCCTTATATCGACCCTGTCGCAGTTGTAAAAAAGAAGGACGGTTGTGTACGATTGTGTTTAGATGCGCGAAAATTAAACGTACGGCTAGTAGACGATTATCAACGGCCGCCGGGAATAGAGGAGGTATTGTAGAGACGTGCGGGATAACCGGTAACAAGTACTTCCGATTTTTCGTGCAGTTACTGGCAAGTAAAACTCGCGGAATGGTGTAAAAAGTACACAGCTTTGTAAGTGCGACAATCATGTTTATGAGTATAATGTCATCCCATTTAGGGATAAGACTAGTGGTTCTGCATTAGTAAGGGGTTTAGGCCAGACCACGTAAGGCTTTGATGATTTTCTAGTGTTCTTCGTAGACGATATGGTAATTAAGTCAAAGAATTTTGAATCATACTTACATCACTTAGCATCGCCCTACGAGTACCTTAAGACTCATAACATTAGATTAAATTTACAAAAATTAAGTTTTATGTGTGAAGAAATAGAGCTTCTGGGGCATGTTATCTGCGCACACGGCAGGACCAGGAAAAAATCAAAACGATAAAAAGCTTTAAACGACCTAAAAATGTGCGAGAGTTACAGAATTTTCTAAGTTTTGTGAATCTCTACACGAAATTCATAAAAAATTATTCGCAATAAACGAAACCTCTCATAGAACTGTTAAAAATGGGAGTACGTTTTCACTGGACTACGGATCAGCAGAAAGCATTTGAAGATATAAAAAACATATTTGATGAAAACATAATTTTAAAATATGCTGATCCGAAGCGCCTATACGTTCTCACAACCGACTTAAGCGATTTTGCGTGCGCAGTCGTGTTATCATAATTTAATTATAAAGGGAAGGAGAATGAAAATAATATAAGATGATTTTCGAAAACTTTTACGCAAAAAAATTTAAGTAAAAGGGTGTCGGAGATTTTGAAGACATGCGATACGTGCCAAAAAACGAGATATTTAACACAAAAATATCATAAAATAATGCAACCAATTCTCGTGAATAAGCCGCGATAATTATTATCTGTAGATTTTCTTCGGGCTTTACCCGTATCTACGGGAGGGGTAAAATATATACTCACGACCATAGATGCTTTCATGAAATATGTGGTATTTTACTCACTTAAAAAAGCAAATACGGTAGCAGTGATTACGAAAATATTTGACGATTATGTGCCAACAAACGGCAAGCCGGAAGAAATAATACCTGACCATGGAACACAATTCACAAGTAAAAAATGGATTGATACGCTAAAGAAGGAAAAAATCCGTATAGTATATTCATCGATTAGACATCCCCAAAACAATATAATTGACCGCGTACACCGTGAATCGGGGCGATTTTTCCGCACATTTGTTAAGGAAAAACACGGCGAGTGCACTTGATATATTCGAGTAATCCAAAACATAATAAAAGAAATCCCGCATGAAACAAAAAATCAACCGCCTGTATTATTGCATTTAGGCCTTAGGCCGACGAGAATTTGGGAAAAGTATTTAAACATGCCGCTAGTGGATGAAAGCGACTCCCGCGAACGTATAATCTCGCTGGGTCGCGAATATGCGCATAATATTGTAAAAAATAGGGCTGCGAAAAGAAACGCAAATAAAAAACACGTTAAATTTAAGAACGGCGATGAAGTGCTAGGCTTTAAATGTATCAGACGCAAAAAACGGAAAAATAGCTAAATTTTTGTATATATTTGACGGGCCATTTATCGTCCAGCAAGATGTGGGTCTCAATACGTATTTATTTTATGACCCCATTTTGAAAAAAAATGAGGAAAATTCCACTTACATAATTTAAGACCATATTACAGCGAAAAAATTGATGACTAAATTATATTCAAATGTACTATTATTTAGTAGTTATTATTGTTTAATGCATTATAATTTAGTAGAAGTATAATTTGAATATAAATTTAGGTTGTAAAGGAATCAAATACGAAAGTATCCAGTAGACACCTAGCGTTGCGATTTCCTTTGTCCCCGAAGGCGAATAAAAGAAAATTTCTGTGTACACGGCACCACTAAAATTTACAGCGCGCAACATTTTTGTTTGGGGGGGGGGGGGGGCACATGGGATTAAATTGGAAATTAAAATGTAAAATTATGCATAAAGTAAACATAAAAAAGTTCTGAAGAAAAGAGACACCTTGAATTTGGCCCATTTTACTAATAATAAAACAAACTTAGACATATTTTTAATAATAAAAGTGTAGTTTTGTTTATGTTCAAAGCAGTTCCTGTTCTAAACTTTGATCTGAAACATGCAAATCTGTGAAACTAGAATCAACTATTAATGCACTTGTGTTATTTTTAACTTTTTCTAAATTCTTTGTATCCAAAGTCATCTTTTCTATTTTTCTAGGACGGCCTCTCTTCTTCTTACTCGTTCCCTCCGTTTCTAATGTCTTTTCTAGATTTTCCTCAGTCTCTTTTTCAAAATTTAGCACTGAAACAATTTGGTCTGTCTCATCAAAGATATTCTCCCAGTTCTGTATGCTATCTTTTCTATACTTATCTCCGTAAATAATTTTTCATTGAATTTCACATCGCGACTTTCATAGAATTTTCCTTCCTCTGGTTTTAATAAAATATAACCTGTTCTCGTATATCCAACCAAGATAACTTGTCTACCAGTATACCCAAATTTAGTGTGTTTATTCCTTTGAATTATCATATATGTTAGACAACCGAATCTCCTGATCTGATCTATGCTAAAGTTATAATTCGGAGCAAACTTCCTGAGTGGTGTGATCATTTCATTTGTTTTATGGGGTGTTCTATTATATGCATAAATCGAAGCTCCCAAAGTTAAATCCCACATATTCTCTGGAAGCTTCGAATCATACATATATAATCTTACTTTCTTTTGTAAAGTCTGATTTATACGTTCCGCAACACCATTGTGCTCTGGTGTATCAGGGCATGCTAGCTGGTGTTCAGCTCCCAATTTGTCTAACACTTCTACTGTATAGCCACCCGTATATTCGGTTCCCTGATCTGTTCTAAGATAACAAACTTTTGCATCATGTCCTAATAAATTTCTACTCATTTTAATAAAATTCTCTAAATGATATCCTGTTTCACTTTTAGCTTTCATTGGCAAGGCCAATGCTAATCTCGAATAGTTATCGATAAAAGTAACTATGTATTTGTATCCCTTCGGGTGAGTCGCTGGGCTAATTGGTCCCATTACATCCGAATGTATTATCTGCAGAGGTTTATCTGCTCTATGCCTGACAAATTTTGCACTGTTTAATTCTTTATTATCCGGAAACTGTTTTCGAAGTGCCTTCAAAGAAGCTACAGAAGCGTGACCCATTCTCACGTGCCACAACAAGGCTTTATTATTTTTAATAAATTTGTTTTGATTTGTTACATTTGGAATTTCACTGTCTAACAGTTCCACACACGGTATCTCATCAGGATTTTCTAGTTTTCTATCCCATATTGACTCATCGAATTTTGGAAAGACTAAATTGTTTATCTTTTCTAAATTTTTATTCACGCATTGTAACTTTTCAACTTCCTTTTTATTCTCATCTACAGTTGATTTATTTATCGCTTCTATTTTCTCAGTCTTATCTTTATCTATAATTTGCTTATCACATTCAACTTCCTTATCTATCATTTCTAAGTCATTATTATTTTCCAGTTTTTCTTGTCCCTTATTATTCTGCCCTTTTTCACTCGGTATTTCATTTTCTGAATCAGTAGTTAAGTATGCAATTATTTTATTTTCTATTCTAAAATTGTTTTTATCTATATTATTCCTATTCTCATCAACCTCTAATTCTATTATCCAGTAAGGTTTTTCATAAATACCGGATATGAAAGTTTCCTCAGATATCGGATCATAAATGTTTATAATTTTATTGTCCAAATAAATAATTAAACCGCTATCCGCAAACTTTCTCAAAGACAATAAATTTTCCGCTAAGGATTTTGCATAAATAACATTATCTAGAATCAAACTTTGATTATTAGTCGTTAAACCTTTCACTTCCCCTGATCCTTCTGTTATCAAATCTGCTTTTGTATCTTTGTTTTCGCATCTAATAGTTTCAAGCTTATCTTTGTCAAAATTCCGAAAAATCAATTTTGAATTAGCCAAGTGTTCAGTTGCTCCCGAGTCTATCAGAAATTTAGCCAATAATTTCGAATCATCTCTATCGCAATTTGATTTCACATCTAATATATTATTACTATTCTTTATATCAAAAACAAATCTACTAGTTTTCAAAGCTATCTCACCTTTATCCTTTCCTTGCTCTTCCTGTTTTGACTGATTTTTCTGATTATTCTTGATTTTATTTCCTATATTCTTGTAACCTGATCGACCCTGTCCTCGTCTATTATAACCTCCTCTACCATTATTATAATTATTTGATTTAAACCTTTTCGCATTGTTATTATTTCCTGTATCGCCTGATTTTCTTTTGTCTCCTCTATTCCCCGATAATTATTCCTACTATTGCTACGATCATTTCTATAACCCTGTCTATTACTATTATTTGTATTATTTACATACCTCGTCTCTCTTGCTCCTCCATGACCATAGCGTCTAAGTTCAGAGTTGGGGCAATTCGCAGCTACATGATTTTCAAATCTTCGGCATCTATAGCACTTCTTTGCTCCAACTCGATGAGGACGATCTTGGGCAATATATGCCCATTGTCATCACACTTGAAGCACCGAGGTATGCGCTTTGGTCCTATCCCAGCTGACAGGGCAACCACCTGATTTGAGCTCCTCGCAGCTCGTTGCGCGTCATCCTGAAGAAGATATGATTTTAATTTATCATAGTTCATGTCTCTATTGTGTTGGCTTTTATACGAAAATTCAAATCCTGTATCTGAGGCACACTGTTAACAATAGCATTATAAGATGCATGTCTTTTTTCATTATCCGCAAGAGGTTGTGCATTTGGTATATTATCATAATTTCTCAAAATCTTTTCAAACCTATCCCAGTATTCTGCCGCTTTTTCTTTGTTCACAAAATACTTTATACTGTACAATTGTTTTCTCAAAGATACTGATGTTAGATTTACTTCGCATCTCTTCAGTTCACGAATCCTGTTTAACAGTTCGACTGGATCTTTTATGTTTTACACTTTACGGTGATAGCTAGGGTCGATTCTGTTAATCATGATGTCACGCACTGTGAATTTATATTTTTCTCGCGTCTCATTATCGTATCTACAATTTGTATCTATATTTGGTTCTATTATGTATAATAAATCTTTTGACCTCAATTCTGAAGTCAAATAGTCCATAAAATGTTCAAGTTTAACTTGGTTTGTCAGTTTATAATCACGTCTAGATCCCGAATTTTTACTCGACATTTCTACTTTTATCATTTCTTTCTGTTTTCCAACATTTGTATTTTCCATTTTCTCTAGTATTTTATCTACACCTAATCTTTTTAATTCTGAAACAACTGCGCCAGACACCTCATCCTTTTTGTGTGCTTCCTCAGATGCAGTATTTACATGTACATTTTTAGTTTTATTAGAATAATGGAATTTATCTAATAGTCTAATATTTTTATCTATCAAATCTATCTGTTCTTTAGTTTTATTAGAGTTTTCTGTTCTATTATCAATTTTACTTCAGTCGCCTAACAGTTTATTATTAGAATTTACCTTTTCCCTTAACTCATATGCTTCTTTATCCAGCTGTCGGGAACACCCTTCTATCTTGCAAATCTTTCATTTTTCTATTCTCTTCTCTATCCTTCACTATTCACTCTTCTCTTTCAGCCAGTTATCTCTCTCTCATTCAGTTATTCTACCCTTTCTCTCTGCTGATCATTTTTCTGTCTCTCTTCCTCATCTCGTCTCATATTCTCCTCGGGAATCGAGACTATATTTTGCTGAATGCTGAGCAGCGACGCTTCAAAGCGGCTCATTGCATCGCACGGTCGTGCGAAGAATTTTTCGTATCTCTGTGCCGTTTCCGTTTCTGTCTTCTGATGTGTCTGTCACATCAGACTCATAACAATAAGCGCGCTTTCAAACGTCGCCGCTGCAGATTGGCACATTAGGACCACAGACTCTCTAGTTTTGGCACTCTCATCCTTCAATGCCTGTAAAGCTGTCTGCTGCTCGTCTCTCTTTTCTAAAGAATTAAAATTTTGTTTATTAGTATACTCAAAATCTGTCATGTTTGAGTATTCAGATCTAAGTCTTTTCAATTTCTCATCTAAATTTTCAATAATTTCATTATTTTTATTATTTATTTTAGGAGCTTTCTTAATTTTTAATTCTAAGTTATAACCATCGTTGGTTTTATCGAAGCCTAAATTACAAGTGCTGATTGACTTGATACGTGGCAATATTTTACCCTGTGTTCTATCCGATCTATGCGCAATCTCTTCTACCCCTGTCTCTCTCGTCTCGCTCATCTCTGTCTGTTCTATTCTATTCTCGTCCTTTGGCTCTTCTCCAGTCGCGTCTTCCTTTTCTTCTTGTCTCTGTTCTGCCGTGTTCTCTTCTCTTTGAGACAGCTCCAATGTCTCTTGGTCTTGCTGGTAGACCGGCCTGGACAGCAGCAATCTCCCGCCATTGTTTTCAATGCGGTCGACCGTTCTTTTCTGTAAAGTTAATTTATGTATATTTTGGCCAATGTTGTCAGTTCAGCGCACCGAACATCAAGTGTCACTAAACATCGAACTATGAAATCTGTTGTGCCTGACCTTCAAGGTCAGGCACAAATTTCATATCTCACACCTGCGATAAGAAATGCACGGCATCTATCACAGCATCTGTGAACCAGCTTATTTTTAAGTTTTTGTAACTATTCAAGTAATATAATCACTCAGACGACCTCTCAAATTTTTCACTTCTATATTTTAGATTTATATTTACTTAAAATCTGTAACTCGTGGAAGTCAAGAATATACAGTTACAAAAACTCAAGGCTTCTGTTATTTGTTTTATTGCCACTTTACTTTTTATTTATTTAATTTTTAATTTTTATAGTTGCAATTTTTAAATAATTTTAGTATACTATTTACTGCAGGTCTCAAAGTTCTGGTCGTATTTCTCATTAATAGTTTAAACTAAAATTATACATGATCAATTATATTAATATAAATTACAAATTATAAAATTTGTATACACGTGTGTCATTTAAATATTGATACTTTAACTGTCTTGTATTCCGCACCCGATTCAGAGACAAAGTAAACATGTGTAAGATTCACGATTCGTTTCTCACGATCTCTAACGTTTCAGAGACTAATAATCACACCGCCTTCAAAGAAACACCAATGCATGCACACTTGATTCCGAGATTTATGAGGAAGAATCCTCGCAAAATCGTTATACGCGTTTTTACTAATGGTTCGAAAAAACGCGATTCAGCGCGCAAATATTTTACACGCGTTTCACGCACTTGTAAGCAAAAGACCTCTTACCTGACTTTTGACTTTGAAGATCGAGACTCTCCGCCATCCTTTTCTCGGTTTTTCTTTTCTCTTTCTGCAACAGCTCGTCTATTTTTCTCTCGTCTCCTTCTTCTCAGCTATGCCGCATCTCACCGTTTCACTCACAGAATCAAAAGAAATACAGAACGAAGAAAACCGTGTTTTTCGGAATGGCACGCCATTCGGAATGGTCTCTCGACAATATCTAATTATCACTGTGAAAACCCGTGTCCAGCTTAGGCCATGCCTGGGCGCATAACCTGATGGAATATTGCCAGTGGATGGGGTATTGTGAATGATCAAAAGAGACGTCGAAGTTAGGTGAAACGGCTTTATTGTTGCGTGTCGTTCAAGGGCTGCGCTCGGACTGACGAAAAGTGCGCAGGGACTTGCTGTACAAGGTCTTAGTGGTGGGGGGCGATACTAAGGAGGATTGGGCGCGGGACGCATTTTTTAACAATTTTCTAATTACATGTATTTATGATAAAGTTGAAGAAAATCGCATTCTATCTAACTCCCACTCAGGAACAAGCGCGACACAAGCAACGATAGTTGCGCAGCGGAGCAAGTATAATATTATTTGAATAAAAATAAATAATATTATTTGATTGATATGCCTTTTAATTCATATTTTTTTCTCTACGCATGTGACTTTATAACTAACGGATTTGAAATTTACACAATTAGGTTAGGAAAAAGTGTAAGAGAAATATGAATTTAAATGGTTTGAAGGTGACTAAGTGCCGCCATCTATCAAAGATGTTATCATTGACTCTGAAAACACGGAAAATACAGGTATGGAATTAAAATTTTTGCAAATTTTCGAGGCAAAAGTAAAATTGAAATTTTTTACGTTTACAATTTTTTTTTACAACTCTATTTGTTTCATAATAAATTGATATACATATAGTGGTTTTATACAAAAAATAAAGAAATTGTGATTACAAAATAAACAAAACCTTTATTTACATATTTTCTATTTGAGCGCGCACATACGCATTCATCTAGTTCAACCTAGAAAAATATAAAAAAACGCGTCGGCCCTACTTTTCAAGGTCTATAAGTGGCCACGGTAGAGAGCGGAATAAAATACTTAATGTACTATTTTACAATGCTGGAATGGTTTTTAGAAGCGAATCTTTTACGCAATAAAGTACTCATAAAGTCCTTCATTTTAGGACCGGAAACGATTTTATATGAATATATTTTCAGTTGTTATACGATAAAAGTCAGTGAAATTCTTACTGAATACTTGTTTCATATATACTCCTGTAAATTTTTAGGTAATAAGACTGTTTGTTTTCCGAAAGTAATGTAAAAAAATGATTTTTTTATGAGAATATTTGTGAGAATATTTGCTAGGTGTCAGGTTATTGGCTGAATATTTTTGAGCCGATTTGGTTCATAATCTTCTGAGACATTATAGTCCAGTCAAATTAGCCGAAAAACCCTTTTTTTTCCACCTCTTTTCACCGGCTGAAAAAATTTATGTTTATATAAACGAGTGCTCTGATTCTGAATCTGTTGACGAAACAACCAGATTTTGACCCGTTTGCTTTAAAAAAATTGGGGAAACTGCCCAAAAACGGTTTTTTGCTTATATCTTTGAAAGTATAAGTCGAATCAAAAAAATTTAAACATGAAAGTTGTAGATCGGGAAAAAACCTATCGGGTTGAGTAAGTCCGCTCAAGGCCAGGTATCATATTTCACCGATACCGTAGAAATAAGGCGTAAAAAGTGACTTTTTAAAACTCCACAACGAATACAGCTACAAATCTGTAATGTTGTGGAAACATGCTCTATGTTATGTAGAGACAGCGTGCAAATTTTGGTAAGAAAATTTTCATTTGTTTGGAAGTTATAGCTAGTTTCCCTAAAAAAGGCGTTTCACGGAAAGTACGATTGTGAGATTTCTATTGGTCGTAGAATAACGTTTTTGACGGTTATAGTTTTGTAAAGATTAGTTTTATAACTTGAGAAAATTAAAATATTGGTTTTTCAATTTTAACCCAAAAAAATGGCGGCAAAAAAATGACAATTTTCAAACGTATTTTTTTAATAGATGATGATGTGTCAGATAATCGAAAATTATATAGCTGAAAAGCTGGAATTTTTACCTAAATTTTGAAAAAATAAATGATTATTCTACGACGAATAGAAGCCGAGATAAATTTTTTTTTCGAATAATCACTGCGCACTGACATTTCATTATAAACAGATTTTTCAAATGTCATTCGTTAGATATTTATCTAAAATTTATAGAAAAAATTATTGCATAATGTTTCACGAGACTAAATCGATTATTTTGATGTTCAAACATAAGGCGCGCGCGAGACGCGCAGCGGCAGTTTCACTCGGCGGAGCGAGTGTGAATGAAAGTTTGCCGCGCCCAGGCGCTCGACGTTGAAGTATTACGAGCGTTCAAGATCAGAATGCTAGGATTTACAAGTACACATCTTGTTTCATTTTTCTCTGTAAGGTTTAGTCTTTTCGGTTTATTAGTATGCGGATTTATTAGGTTTCTTGGAAATAGTGTGGAAGGAGTAATTGTTGGAACTGATTTCAAGTACAAATTGTGATTTACCGTGGTAGGCGTACTTCAGGTAAGAAATGAATCACTTATATAAGTATTATATGAACGCGAGGATGAAGTAGAGGTTGGAAATGTATATCAAGGACAGATGTGTGTTATATACGATGAACCTATTGCTGACAAAACAAGCAAGTCTCTTGGCCAACAAGCTCTTCAAACTCTTTGCGATGTCAGTCGTCAGCGACGAGATAAGAAATATTTGCTGTTCCAAAATCTTTCATCTATAGTGGTTCATTCAACATGCAGTACCATCTATAGACGTCCTTCTTCAATCAAGGCTGCCCAAAAGAAAGCTACAATGGATTGTGCCAAAAATAGACAGCTTTTCAAAGAAGCACGGAGTTTTGATTGGAACAACTGTTTTTTATGCGGTAAAGTCAATCATAAAAATAACCCGAAAAATCCAATCAGTTTAATTAATTCACAAATAACAATAGATAAAATCCTTGAAGTTATCCCAAACAGACCGGGAAATGATTACAATGCTAAAATAAAAATTTGTTTGCAAAATATCGAAGATATCAGCGAAACTAAACCTCGTTATCATAAAAATTGTCTCTCTAAATTCTATCTGAATTCTGAACCAAATTTGTCTAACAGTCAATTACATACTTCAGACGTTTATGAATATATCATAAATTATATTCGAGTGAATAAGGAACAATGCCAAATATCTCTCAAAGAAATCATACAAGAATACAATGGCGAAGTACCAGGAATCGATTCAATCAAACAGAAACTAGAAGAGCATTTCGGGAACAAAGTTTGTTTTTTGAATAGAAAAGATGATGTAATTATTTTTATTCTGAATTAACGAGAGAAAGTTTTGAAGAAACATTGGGAAAGTATTAATAATAAATTTAAAAAAGAAGATCACATTAAAATGGTCGAGTTAACTGCACACATAATTTTACAAGATATTAAAAGTCATTATTATGACACACAAAATTATAAAACTCCAGATTCTTTTCTCGACAATATTTTTGTCGATATACCTTTAACTTTGAAAACATTCGTTAATATCATCATTAAGGAAGATAAAGATTTATCACGAGAAACTGCTGTTCAAAAATGGGATAAAAGAGTTGCAACTTTAAGTCACTGTTTGATAAACTCTGCACGTTCGCGATCTTTCTTGTCTCCGATTTTATTATGATTATCTTCAATGATGCACAAAAAACACGCGTCGAAAGGTTTAATTGATAGCTTAGCTCATTTAGGATTATGCGCATCGTACAATGAAGCTCTTTTATTTGAAGCTGCGATAGTTAATGAACCAGATAATTATAAACTTTCTCCTGAATGCTATGTACAATTTGTATTTGACAACGCCGACCATGATACAAATACAATCGATGGTTCTAATACTTTTCATTGCATGGGAGGAATCATGTGCGTTAATCCGGCATCTGGTGTTTCATCCGATAAAAAATCGTAAGAGTATCGAAAATGCCCAAGTTAACAGAAATTGGAAAGTTTGGTTTTCTGCCACTAAAAAAATTTGAACGATTTTCTTCCGAAGGTTTAAAAAAAGTACAAGTAAAAGATATTAATGTAACGCAATCTTTGTCACCAGATGTTGAAACTTCATCATCCGAGATTTTGTGGTTTTTCGGGAAACATTCTAATCCAAATGCAACTCAAGGTTGGAATGGGTTTATGGAAGATGTTTACAAAGGAAAATCATACACTATTAGTCGAGTCATTCCTTTACAATTTGTCAAAGAGCTACCGAGTCATATTGATACAATTTTTACTGTTCTCATAAAAGCAGCGTATGAATGTGGAATACAATTGCAAAAACATTGTTTTGTGACTTTTGATTTACCTTTGTAAATAAAAGCAAAAGAAATTTTAGCGTCAATCGATTCAAACAATGATCCACATAATTTAAAACGCGTAATTGTTAGACTTGGCGGATTCCATACTCTTATGTCATTTCTTGGAGCAATAGGCAATATAATGGACGGTAGTGGCTTAAAAGAAGCTTTTTCGCAGATTTACGCTGAGAATTCAGCCGAAAAGGCACTTGTCGGGCACGCATATTCTAGAGTAATTAGAGGACATTTTCTAGTCCAAGCAACTTTAGCAAGCAAAATTTTCAAGTCCATAGATTTATCAATAGAAAATTCTGAATTTATGAGCAATTTATTAACGAAAGTTGGAAGTGAGAATTATCATCAAATAATTACTGAGCCACTATTTTCTGAAATTAAAGATAAATTCGTTTCTTATTTCAATACTTTGAAAGAAAATGGCCCAACTTCTCAATTATGGTTACAATATTTTAATATGATTACGATTGTCAAAAAATTTATTGAAGCAGAACGGTCCGGTAATTGGAATTTACATTTAGATTGAATGCGAATGATGTTACCATACTTCCATTCAAGTGGTCATTTTCTATATGCGAAATGCGGGCATTTATATATCCAAGATATGCTAGATTTGCCAAAAATAATGGATGCATATGAATATAGTGCATTCAAAAACGGTCTTTTTACAATAAGGCGAACTGATAAATTCTGGTCCGGCGTTTGGAGCGATATGACGATCGAGCAGGTTTTAATGAAATCCATGAAATGTCAAGGAGGTTTGACACATGGGCGTGGTTTAACAGAAAGCGTTTTAGCGAAATGGATACTTTCAACAATCGTGCTTGTAGATTTATGTAACGAAATGGAAAGCTTTTGTAACGTTAGTTACTCCACTTCAGAACAACACGTAGATACGCGATCTTCACGAGTGTCCAGAGATACAAAAGATCTGGAGAAATTAACGTCATTTTTTGATTTATATAATCCATTTCCAAAAACTGATAAGATCATGTCATTGACTACTGGCCTAGTTGGAAATAGCTCGATTAATTGTTATAAAGCATTTGAAGTCGGTGTGGAATTACAGAAAATTATGATTGGAGGATATTTTGGACTGCTTAAATTCCAAAGAAAGAAGACAGTTCTCTCCTTGAAATCAGTGACTAGTTCTTTGAAAGTTAATGATGAAGTTATCGTTATTGATGCCTTATTGATTTTTCAAAGGATTTCATTAAATATAAACTCGAAGAACGATATGAAAAAATATCTAGAATTTGAACTTGCTCCTTTTCCTTTATCTATATTTGATAAAGGACTTCTACGTAAGACTGCAAAATCAACATTTTATGTTAACTTTCAATCTATCGAAGAATTTCCGACTTCAGAGGGCTTACTACACGTTGTTGATGGCGGATTCCTTTTGCATCGAGTTCTTTGGAATCAAAAAAATGTAATTGAGGATATTTTGCAAGAATATGTACAATACGTAACAAATCACTACTCGAAAGATTGTTTCATTGTTTTTGACGGATATCCAAATTCTGATACGGTAACTAGTACAAAAAGTGTAGAGCGATTACGTAGAAAACAGAAACTTCTTGGCCAAGAAATACAATTTGAAAAACATACAACAATAACTTTACAACAAGATAAATTTTTGATTAACGATAGTAATAATTCCAGATTCTCTGACATGCTTTGCGAAGAACTAAATGCAAAAGGATTTCGAACTAAAATCGCGGAGGAAGATGCAGATACTTTGATTGTACAAACAGCAATGGAGAATATTTCACGTATTCAACATGTTGTTATAGTCGGCGAAGATATTGATTTATTAGTATTATTGAATCAGCTAGCTCCTAAAGATGCAAATATTTTCTTTTACAAACCTTGTGCAGGGAAAACGCCGGACCAAAAATTTACATGTAAAAGTTTCAAACACGAATCATTGCAAGATATTGTTACTCTTTTACATTTTTTTACGGGTTGTGATACTACCTCTTCTTTCTATAATAAAGGAAAACATAGTCTTCTTAAAACTATTTTATCGAATCCGGATTTGAAGAAACACGCACAAGTATTTTATGATGATAAAGCTACTCCCAAATCAATTGCTGAGAGCGGTAACGAATTGATTCGCGCTATATACCTAGCTAAACATGAAAAAGGAGATTTGAATGAATTACGTTTTTTACATTTTCAAAAATCAACTAATAAAAAAGTGTTTAAATTAGAATCTCTTCCACCGACAAAAGAATCTGAAAAATTACATTCATTCCGAGTTTATTATCAATTACAAGAGTGGCTTGGTAATAAAGGTTTAGATGTTACAAAATGGGGTTGGAAAAAAAGCAATGGCATGTTTCTACCTATTTATTCTGAAACACCTCTTATACCCGATGAAATTATTAAAAAAATAAGTTGTAATTGTAAGAAAGGTTGTAAAACTACTACTTGTGGATGCAAAAAGCATGGTTTGTATTGTACATCACTTTGTTCAGGTTGTCATGTCGATAGCTGCGAAAATATTGAACATGTATCTACCGAATCATTAGAATCAATCGAAAATATCGAAGAAAATGAATTAATTGATGAACTGATAGATTTACCTGTAAATAACATAAACTTATTTGAAAATGATAAGTGTGCCTGTGATTTTCAGAGTGAATGTGAGAATGATTATGAGAGTGAGGGAGAGAGTGACGATTCATCTGAGTGTGATTCCGAGTGTGAAAAAGAATCTGACAAAGCGGTTACAAAACCCAAAAGACGAAAATTTGTTGAATAAAATTTTTGTAAATTACTTATTCTGTAAATAAAATTGCGAGAAACAATAAAACCGATTAGAATTGACATCTGCTTACTCATGTACTTTTTCTCCCTTATACATTCATCCTGAAAGAAAACCTTAAAGTTATTGCATATAAACATAAAGATTTATTTATATGTTTTCGATTAAAATAGAGTGTATATCTATGCAAAAATAAAAGAAAGGTTGAATTTCTAATGTCTTTGTACAAAGAAAAACGGCATAAGCGATCATATTTCAATATCGAGCGCCTGGGTGCGGCAAACTTTCATACACACTCGATCCGCCGAGTGAAACTGCCGCTGCGCATCTCGCGCGCGCCTTATGTTTGAACATCAAAATAATCGATTTAGTCTCGTGAAACATTATGCAATAATTTTTTCTATAAACTTTAGATAAATATCTAACGAATGACATTTGAAAAATCTGTTTATAATGAAATGTCAGTGCGCAGTGATTATTCGAAAAAAAAACTTTATCTCGGTTCCTATTCGTCGTAGAATATTCATTTTTTTTCAAAATTTACATAAAAATTCCAGCTTTTCAGATATATAATTTTCGATTATCTGACACATCATGATCTATTAAAAAAATACGTTTGAAAATTGTCATTTTTTTGCCGCCATTTTTTTGGGTTAAAATTGAAAAATCAATATTTTTATTTTCTCAAGTTATAAAACTAATCTTTACAAAACTATAACCGTCAAAAACGTTATTCTACGACCAATAGAAATCTCACAATCGTACTTTCCGTGAAACGCCTTTTTTAGGGAAACTAGCTATAACTTCCAAACAAATGAAAATTTTCTTACCAAAATTTGCACGCTGTCTCTACATAACATAGAGCATGTTTCCACAACATTACAGATTTGTAGCTGTATTCGTTGTGGAGTTTTAAAAAGTCACTTTTTACGCCTTATTTCTACGGTATCGGTGAAATATGATACCTGGCCTTGAGCGGACTTACTCAACCCGATAGGTTTTTTCCCGATCTACAACTTTCATGTTTAAATTTTTTTGATTCGACTTATACTTTCAAAGATATAAGCAAAAAACCGTTTTTGGGCAGTTTCCCCAATTTTTTTAAAGCAAACGGGTCAAAATCTGGTTGTTTCGTCAACAGATTCAGAATCAGAGCACTCGTTTATATAAACATAAATTTTTTCAGCCGGTGAAAAGAGGTGGAAAAAAAAGGGTTTTTCGGCTAATTTGACTGGACTATAATGTCTCAGAAGATTATGAACCAAATCGGCTCAAAAATATTCAGCCAATAACCTGACACCTAGCAAATATTCTCACAAATATTCTCATAAAAAAATCATTTTTTTACATTACTTTCGGAAAACAAACAGTCTTATTACCTAAAAATTTACAGGAGTATATATGAAACAAGTATTCAGTAAGAATTTCACTGACTTTTATCGTATAACAACTGAAAATATATTCATATAAAATCGTTTCCGGTCCTAAAATGAAGGACTTTATGAGTACTTTATTGCGTAAAAGATTCGCTTCTAAAAACCATTCCAGCATTGTAAAATAGTACATTAAGTATTTTATTCCGCTCTCTACCGTGGCCACTTATAGACCTTGAAAAGTAGGGCCGACGCGTTTTTTTATATTTTTCTAGGTTGAACTAGATGAATGCGTATGTGCGCGCTCAAATAGAAAATATGTAAATAAAGGTTTTGTTTATTTTGTAATCACAATTTCTTTATTTTTTGTATAAAACCACTATATGTATATCAATTTATTATGAAACAAATAGAGTTGTAAAAAAAAATTGTAAACGTAAAAAATTTCAATTTTACTTTTGCCTCGAAAATTTTACTTTTGCCCCGCAAATTTTTACTTTTGTTCCTCAAATTTTACTTTCACCCCGCAAATTTTACTTTCTCCCCGCAAATTTTACTTTTGTCCCGCAAATCTTCAGGGGTAAAAAGTGGCCATATCGGTGGAGTGTGGAATAAAATATTATATGTAATTCGGGTGTAATGTTTTTGCACTCATTTCACTTGCCTGAAAAAGTTTACTTTACGACCTCCTAATATAAAGTACTATGAAACATAATCATGGCAGCATTGCATCTAAGACTACATCACTTTTTTAACAAATAATGCGTTAATGCGCAATTGACGTTATAAATAACTTTATAAAATAGTAAGAAAACGTGCTGTTATTTATGTTATAAAAAATATTAACTACAAAAATTTGTTTAGCTTTATAGAAATCATTATACGGGCTAGAACCCAATATAAATCCTTCCGTCGCTTCTGTCACGCTTGTTCCTGACTGGGAGATAGGCAGAATGCGTTTTTCTTCAATTTTATCATAAATACTAACTAGAAAACAATTTTGAGCTTTGTAGAAACTATTATACAGGTTGGAAACCGATATTAACCGCGGAATTTCATTAAAGCGCATTAAGACTCATTAGCATGCGCCGGTGTGCCTTTCGTCCCTTCTGTCATACTTGAACTTCACTGGAAGTGGGACATAAGATAACTTTCTTCAACTTTATCATAAACACTAACTAGAAAACATTTTTGAGCTGTGTATAAAGCATTAAACGGGTTTGGGAACCGATAGAAACAACGGAGTACAAGTATGCCTTAGTTATATTCGGCGCTCGCCCCGGTATACCTTTCGTCGCTTCTTTCACGTTTCAACCGCATCGGGATGCAGACAGAAACGTTTTTTTTAAGGTAGGACAGTGGTGTTTTTTGGCAAAAATAACAAAAAATAATTTATTCAATTTTTTTACACTTTGTAATTGTAAGATTGTTTTGAAACTTATCAGATATCAAAACTTGATGTTTTAACAAAGTTATACACATGTAAGTATAACAATTTACATTAGATAACATACAAAATTGAATCTTTTAACGGATTCTTCTCGCAACTAATTTTCCTCACATTAAAAAGTGGTTTGCGCATGAGGTTTATATGAATCTTTTTGAAACTTTCAGAAAATATACCTTATATACGTAGAACATAAGTTGTTCACTACATTTAAATTTTTGTCTTATCTCATTTTATCCATCAGTCATTATAAAAAAACGTGATTTTTTAGGCATTTTTATAAGTCAAATAAAAACTAAATTGATTTGAGGAAGTAGAAGACGATTTCTTAAATTCTGTCAACAGTTTATTTTGTTGACCAATCAAGGAAGTGACTCAATTTTTTTCAGAGCTTTTTCTGAAAATGCTATGCACAAGTGACGTTTTGAAAACGGTCTTCAATAACTCTGTAAATAATCGATATTTTGAGCTAAAAGTTGATTTAGAACCTATTAATATCATCCTACATAAGCCTTAAAATTTTTAGCGTATAAGACTGAACAATACAAAAAGTTTTCTTTTTATTACAGTCCTACCTTAAGTCTTATTACATGAACTATCACCAAAAAAATGTTCAGCCTTGAACAAATGAGACCATTGAGTTTCATTTTTTGCAATGTTCATGCTCTAGACAGAAATACATATTCGAGGACATGATGGGACAGAAATGTTTTCTTCGACTATTTGTGTATTTAACAATCAATTAAAAAAAGTTTTATCCTTGAGCAAATGAGACCATCGCAAATTCTTTTTCGACATGTTTCCGGCGCTGTCACGTGACAATACCGCGGATCGAGTGAGACAAATTAATTCTGGGCTAGTACGGCACATCAATGATACAAAAAATGAAAAATTTTTCTTGAGCAAATCAAGCCACCCAAACTGTCTCTGCCTCCCGGACTAATACACGGGTAAAATAGGCTACTTTCACCCTTCGTACATAATATACTATTTTGTCACACTTACACGAAAACGCATTTTATTATGCCCATAAAGCAGGACTAAAGTGACCGTTTTCCGACTGGCGGGCGAAAGAAAAGGTCAGCGGGAATACATTTACTTAGCTTCCAAATCAACGGGCATAAAGTAAGTTTTCAAGAATAAGCTCTAAGAGGGTTTAGGCGTCCCTAAACATCGGGTATCATCCGGATGATACCACATGTTTAGGTGAGCCTAAATACTCTAGTAGGCTGATTTTATAGTCTAACAAGCGTGTGTTTGCACCGTAACGAAGAACGACCGAACTGCTTTCCGCTTCATAGGCATAAAAAAACACATTATCAATACATGTTTGACAAAAAAAACGGTGTGTACCATGGGTGCATACACTCAATGTATTCTACAACAGAGTGTAAAGCCATTTCCGTGGATTTACCCACCGAATATGCATGTTGGTCCTGGTGTAATGGTGAACTTCCCAGGGTCGTTTCCCTTATGTACCTGTCCACCAGCCTCTCCATCGTTTTTAGCATGAAGGAGGTAAGGCTAATAGGTCTAAAATCCTTCACAGACGTGTAACTCTTCTTTCTGGGTTTCGGTATGAACGAAACCCGTGTACGTTTCCAGGTTCCCTGAATATATCCAATGGTGATACTCCCTCTAAAGATCCCCGTGCCTAGTATCAGTACAGCATCGCACCCTTCCTGCAAAAGTTTGAGGAAAATGCCGCCCGGTTCCCGTATTTTGTACGGTTCGAAGGTGTTGATCGCCCATTCGGCTCTATCTGGTGTGACGGTCTGTGCCGCCAACGCCCAATCCGCATTTCCTCGTGTCCTAGATCTCCCAGGTATACGTATCTCTTCTCATTTTTAGTGAAGTCCGGGAAGTTCGCTCTCAGAAGTAGTTCCACTGTTTCCTCTTCTGTTTCCGTGTAGTATCCAGACCTGTCTTTAAGGCTTTGTAAACAAATACTATTATCCTTGGTTAGAAGGCTGGCTAGTTTAGCCGTTTCTGTTAAGCCTTCTGTACTTGAACAGAAATTCTGCTAATTCTCCATTTTGGCTTTATCTAGTTCCCTTTTGAAGTCATTTAGCGTATCCTTATACGACTTCGATCCTTCGGGATACCTTGTTTTCTTTGCTCTGTTAAAGGCCTTTCGGGCCTTCCTTATCAGCGCCTCTAGGTGTTTGTTCAACCAGGGGGTACCGTTTGGTTGTCCCTTCGGCTTTAACGGGCAGTTGTTCTCGTAGACTCTGGTAATGGCTGTCTGGACCTGTTCCAGTGTCCATTCCAGTCCATATTCCGTCCCATAAGTGCCTTTAAGGTGTATTAAACGCTCGTTTAGCTCTTCCTTATAGCTCTCCCAGGCTGTATCCTTGGAATTTCTCTTGGGCTCACTCCATATTTGCTGGATCTTCATCCAGAATGAAATGGTCCTATGATCCGACATAGATGGTTCATCCTCCACTCTCCATCCATGTATATGGTTTCTAATGTTCATACTGGCCAGGGTGAGGTCTAGAGCTTCTCTTATGTTACTGATAACAAAAGTCAGCTCATCACCCTGATTCATTATGTCCATTTGTGTACTGGCAATATATTCCAGCAGAGTTTCACCCCTCTCGTTGATATTTGTACTGCCCCATACTTCATGGTGAGCATTGGTGTCGCAGCCGATGATCAAGTCGAGTTTTTTATCTCTGCAGTATTCTATTACTTTCCTCATACCTGTTGTTGGTATTTCCTCGTCGTGAGGAAGGTATGCTGAAGTGATCAAGGTTGTTCTCTCTCGGCCTTCCTCGTCCTTGATATCCACTCTGACGGTCGTGCAATCCCTAGAGCTCAGTTCCTGTAACATAAAAGCTTTAATACCCTTGATGCAGATGCACGCGCGTGCATCTCCATGATATGTTCCAACAAACAGTTATCCGCTTGTATTTAACCTCCTAATACGTCCCATCTATACCCATGGTTCCTGTATTAATGTTATTAGGGCTGTGTTTGTATGTACCTTTGCCATGCTCCTTGCTAAAACTGCAGACGCGCTTTTGCTATTGTGCAAGTTAATCTAAGAGAAGCGTATCTTGGTGGCCGCCAATATTGTTCTACCACCTGAGGCTGCGCTTCCTCTTGAGACGTCGTCACTTTCCCGTCGGCGGTACTCTCGCGGTTCAGTGGTTTGAAGGTCACTGAACCGACGTCCGCCGTGAGTCTGTAACTCCGACTCTTCAGTGTAGCGGCCAATGGTTCATCTAGGCCCAAAATCAGATAGCCTTCCGGCGTCTGCTTCAGGACCGCCCACCTGAACGTGTCCACTCCCCCATTCTGCCGCCGGACCAGCTTCAGGAAGTCCGGTGCAGTTTTAACCCCCTCGGGGAGTCGAGTCATCACCTTGTTGATCCTCAGCTCCTCTGCCCTTACCACTCTGACCTTCAGGTTCGAGTTCCCTAGGTCCAGTTTCTCTGCCTCCCTTCTATCCAGGTCGCTGTTTTCTTGTCCTCGCAAACGAAGACAAGGGTGCCTGTTCTGAGGAAAGTTTCCTTGAATGGGGGTACAAAGTCTCCCTCTTCCATCTTCAGGACTTGGTTGACAATCGCCTCCTTGAACTTTCCTATCACGTCAGCAAGCATCTCCCTTCCAAGGTACTCCCCACAAGTGAGGGTGACCCTCGGCAGGTTTGATGTTGCCGTCGCGAAGCTCCCACTCTCCTTTGGACGCTTAAGCAGTCTCGAAGCCTACTCCGGCGCCTCCAGGCTGGAAGATGCCTCTTGCCCCCCGCGGTTCCAGGGACAGGAGTTGAAGGTTGAGCGAGTGCGTTGGCCTTCTTCTTTTCCCTCTTTCCCTGCCGCCTGTTTGCCCGAATACGGGCAAGGGTCGGCCCTCCTCTATCGCCCGTTGCTTTAGGAGTTTCCTCCTTTGAGCCCCACTCAGATGTCGGTTCAAGCCCGTCTCTTCCTGTGGTTTCTCTCCCAGGAGAGAAACTATGAACAATCGTAATTGATGCAAAAAATGCATGAAAAACTACTCATTTTAAAAAGCTAAAAATCCTCCAATTTTCAAGAATTTTTCATCATTATTTTTGATTATTCATAACTTTGCAACAGAACAATATTTTTATATGAAACAAAGCGTAAAGTAAAGCTCTTGTAGTAAACTTTTTTTCTCATTGCATCATTTCTTTACCAAAAAAAATTGCAGAGTTATGATTCGAAATATATGTACCATTTTTTACTGAAATAACGCGTATTTTTAATGCAAAAGGTCATATCTTGACCCCAATAGCCCATGAGATGATACTACAGATGCTAGGCATCAGTTTTAGGTACCAGAAACCACTTTCTGAAGCCTCAGCGAAAACCGCTTACCGCATGTCGTGAACTCTCCTTTTCACAGAAGGTTCGCCTCTCGACTAGTAATGGTCCTCCTCGTGTATGGTCTCTGATTCCTGACTACTAATATATATAATATATATATATGCGTGATTCTAAGTCAAGTAATCAAGTTAAAAATTTTAATACTCGGAAACTTTAAGAAAATGATGTATTTCATACCCAAAATATATAAAAAAAATTCAAATCCTTACCTCTATTGGTTCAGGATGTATACCAAGCTGAAAAACAGGATTATTTACATTATTTTCAGAAACAGATTTACATGTTAAATCCCATAAGAGTGTAACTTTGGCAATACAAGCAAATTTCTTTTATTTTCTCTCGTAACTGAGTTATAATACCATTCTAAATCTTATTTTATCTTAAAATATACATCTAAAACTATCATCAAAATTGCTTGTGACGTTCAGCTTAAAATTTCATCGGTGTCTTGGGAGAAATTTGGACCAATCAAAATCATCAAATTTCGAGATGATAAAAATACTATCATATTCTGCGTCAAATTCTCTTTCCAAAACATTCTGACTAAAGTACTTTATCTTTTATATTTCTCGAGATAAAAATACATACATTTTGAGAAAAATGAATATAATGCAAATAATCTTGTTTTCGGCTTGTCATAAATCCTGAACCAATAGAGGTAAGAGTAAAAGTTTCCGAACAAAGATTAGTTTCTTCGCGTAAATTAAATATATTTATTTCGTGAAAGTAAAGCCCACATAACCGAACTTAATTTGGTTGTAACACTTAATGTCAGTACGACTGCATGTACGCAAATATTTCTTCGCCATGCAATATTTACTTAATTATTCTATAACATTTCTCATTCTCATTTAAATATTATTATCAATAACACCTTTTTAATTTAATTTCAGCAATAAGTACACTAGCTTATGAAAAAGTTTGCGTTCTTTTTAATATAGCGGCTTTACAAAGTTCAGTAGCAGCTACTCAATCATTGGAAAATGATGAAGGATTAAAAGTAGCTGCGAAATTATTTCAGGTACTGCATTGCGAATTATTACACTTCATTTATTTACATTACAATTACGTGAAATCTTATTTTTTATTTTCAAGCAATCAGCAGGAATTTTCAATTATTTAAAGAGCAATATAATGTTAGCTATCCAACAAGAACCTACACCAGATATGAGTCCGGAAACACTTGAAGCTTTGTCTATTGTAATGCTAGCTCAAGCTCAAGAAATATTCACATATAAAGCAATTCATGATAAAATGAAAGATTATATTATCGCCAAATTAGCTGCTCAGACTGAGGAGTTGTATTCTGAAACATTAAAATTGTTCCAAAAAGAAATTTTCCGAGCCTTCTGGGACAAAGAATGGATGCCCTTGGTAAGCACTTATACATATAAAATCTTAAGGGGGTATGATCCCTATAGAGCTTTAAATATGATTGTTGAATGAAATAACTCGCCACGCGGTCTGCGACCCGCTCTCCAGAATGATATTTTATAAAAATTAAAAATTGAAGGAAAAAAGTGTTTCCCGGCATTTGTCGGTAATTATGAGGGTTTATCATGACCTTGATTATAGAATACTCTACAATCGTTATATATAATAAAATTATTAATCTCTTGGAGCAATGAGAAATTAAGTGGCAAAAATGTAAATTCCGTTGTCTCATTGTTATTTAATATCACAGCTTTAGACCCAAAGAACCAGAGGAAAAATGATTTTATAATGTAAAGTTCAAGTGGATCATCTACTGATTTAACAAACAACTTTCCACTTTGTGCAAAAATATTAAAGCATCGATAACTTGTTCTGTTATGATTAAAGAAGACAAGAAATATATTTTAAAAATTTTAAAACGCCAATATAAGATATTTTAAAGAAGTTGTGATAGCTTTTGGTTATGAGTTTCCGTGGCCGCGCGGACCGTGTACAGTTTAACGCTCTACGTACAATCGGTCCGCAAGTACAAGGCCCAAACTCTACTCGCGTTTGCTTATCAGCTCGTACGGCGTCGGCCGTGCTTTTATTTAAGAAATGAGGACTTGGATAGCTGCAGCATGCGCACCGAAAGTGCGCCCGCGGAGGCGGCGGCAGTTCAAAGGAGAGGAGAGTTCTAGGTAAAGAAACGCCGGAAGTTTCAGTCGAACTTAAGCACCGATTTATTACAGGACAATTAAATACAATTATTGCGGCACTCGCGGTGTCGCGTGATGTAAGCCGGCTGGGGCAAGAGAGCAGGAGGATCTCGCTCGTACGCGTGGAAGAGAGAAGGAGAGCTAAACTTACATGAGTTGCCCTGGCCTCGTAGCTGTTCGCTCGACGCCGGTCATGGGGTGTCGCTCGCCCTAGTCGCTTCCTCAGCCGTAATCGCAGGCTCGCTCGCGTATTCGCTGTCGCGTGTGTCGTCCGTGCACCTAGGTTCGGCGTCTTCGCACGGGACGTGTCGTCGGTACGAGAAGCGAAGCGGAACTACTCGCGTATCTGAGGCCAGCCTTGACCTAGCCCAATCTCGCGCGTCGCGGCTCGGCTGACTAACTCTCTCCCTCTCTCTCTCTCTTTCTCTCTATTTCTCTTTGCTACTTACCGAGCGCACACCATGTGCGCTTTGCGTTGACTGCTCTCTGTCCCCAATGCTTGCTATAATACAAAATATATTGATATACGTGTAAAATGTGTGGCTTTCGCCCGGAGAGGCAATGTGACGTTTTAGAAGTGAATGCGATAATAATTGCATGAGCAATAAAACCGTCACAAAGTTTAAAAACTCAAAATTGCTAAATCAGTTACTAAATCTTAATTTCATGTAATAATTTGTATGTACGATTAAAAGTGAAGTGTTTATTTCACTTTATGTACATTGTATATTTTCAAATATGGAATTCGTTATAAATATCTAGGGCCTTCGAAATTTAAAAAAAATCTATTAAATTGAGTTCTGAGAGAAACTTTTTGAAATTTGAAAAATAAATTTTTCTGTCTGATATAAATTGTGTAACGGTCCATATTGATATGGTATGAATATTGGTTTATTTTAATTATTTGTTTATTATAATACTTTTATACACTATTGTTTTTTATTGCTATATGCATAGAATGAATGATAAGAATAAATAAAGTGAAGATGAATAAATGAATTGAAAATCGCGCAAAGAAGAATCGCGGAGAGTAGGGATGTGTGCCTACATCCATGCAAGTTGAGAATGATGGAGGGAGTGAGAAGAGTGGGTACTTGGTTGTTTAGCGACGCCGGCGGCGCAGTTCCTACCGCTGTTGAATTTACGGGCCGGCCGTCGTTGTGCAAATTGAGAGTCAGGACACAGTCGCCTAGCGAGCAGGATCTCATTCCTCTTGTTCTTATAAAACGATTTGGACAGCTATCTTACATATTCGCTAGTTTAGTTACTACTGTTAGAGAATGTATGAGTGAGCGCAAATTGTTTTTATGGTATGCAACTGTGATATTAAATAAATGCAAGACTTTCGACTTGCTTAATATAAAATTCTAATAGTATTTCTTTTATATACACATATATGAATAATTCCAGTTTCCCTATTTCTTTCTTTCATTTAGGTACGTCGGTGGAAAAATAATAAATTGAATAAAAATATAAATATCTATTATTTAAATAGTAAATAATATATAATTTAAGAACTCTTACAATTGTTTTTAAGGCCTGACTATAACTTTGTTAAACTTTGAATTTGAAAATAAAATAAATTTTTTAAATGTTACATATAAAAAAATTTCCTTGAGAGAAAACGAAGGGAGGACAGCCTTAATCCTTTAAGAGAAGAGTATACCGATTTTTGGGATTTTTAAAAATTTTTTAAACATTTCTACATGATGGTAAATATTTAAAACATCTGTTCTTAGGACTCATTCAAATTCCTAATCACGTCATAGCTTATTTTCAAACTGAACAAAAGAGGAAACGTACGTAAGAAAAAAGTGAGAGATGGATAACTATCCATCCAAAAGGGGACTATGCCTACGGTGAACATTAATTTTTCATTATACGATGCAAGCTCAAATGCTAATAATTAAAGATACATATTTTTATATTTTTTAAACCTTCTTAAAACAATTTATTTCAAGAAAAACGTAAATTCTTACTTTCAATATTACTAATTTTTAAAATGGATTTTACTAAAAACTACAAAATTGAAACTTCAAAATAGTTTCTTCGCGTCAATTTTTAATAAATCGGTCTGAAAATTCTATACACGTCTATTTTGATACATTTTGAACAAAACTACAGAGAGATATTTCACTAAATCAAATATATAAAGGTTAATTTATGACATTTCTAACCAAAATATAAGCTAATTTATTGCAAAAATTGTTTAATAAATCTTAAACATCATAATAATAATAAATATAAATTGAAAAAAAAATCTTTTGCTCTCTGTACATTTTTCAATACTGTTATATAATATATCATATGTGTTGAGTATAAGCGAGCAGACGCCATAGATATGCAAAACACCAGTCAGTCATGGACACACACATACACACACTCACACACGCACACGCATACGCACGCACACGCACGCTCACACACGTGGTAGGTTTTAGTGGGTCGGTTTGCGGTGCAACGGCTGTGTAGTTTTCTTCGCGTTTTTGTTTATTTTATTTTTCATCCTATATTATACACACTATCCAGCAGTACGGACCCAGTCGGGTGTGCCTTAGATGGCATTTCCTACATACCCTCGGAAAAAAAAAGAAGTTAAAATCAAACATGACAGTCAACTGTTTTCAATTTTATTTTAATCAAGCTATTTATTGCAATTTTGTTTTAATTTCGATCAAACTATACATTTTTCTAAATTTAGATTTGTAATTTTCAATTGAGCTACTATTCAATTGAATTTAATAATTTTCAATGAATACACAACGCGGAATAACATAATTCATAAACGAAATTAGCATATTAGTGAGGTTAAATCAAGCTATAGTTATTTAACTCTATTATATACATGCGCGCCTGCAACGTGAACGTGGCCGCAGTCCACCTGCGATTATAGCAATGCTCTTTTTATCAAGACCATTGCCATGGTGCGCTATACAACGCCGCGACTCAGCCCAGCGGCGCGCGCACCGTCCAACAAGAGGATTTTCTCTCTCTCTGAGAGTGGATAATTCCCGATCTCTCCGCTCCCGTGTCGCCGCGCCAAGCCGCAGGTATCATGCAATGGCGCTTATGCATACGCGCGCGGGATCGTCGAGTTCGTTCTCTATTTCTCTCTCTTGCTACCTCCCCTTCTCCGGGAGTGCATCATGGCGCGCGTCCGCACTAACGGCCTATTTTCTCTCGCGCTCTCTCCCACGTTCAAACACCGTCATCTTGATGACGTGAAGCGTACATCGCTCATCACGCCGTATGCGCCTGCCCGTTCAAACTTGTTGCATGACCGCGCGCGAATTCTCGGAATCCTGCGATACGCTTTTGTAGGAAATATTAATACAATTTTCCTACATCATTCACGATCGCGCACCTTTATGATATCTTAATTTTAAGACTTACCCCTTGATTAGCGCATTACGAAGGTCTTCCTATTCGAGCTTTGAGACATCTTCCAATTTAAATCGAGCTGAAATTCCAAGCAAAAAGTCGAACTATTAAAATGCCTTGAACCTCCTTATCAAAATTTCCTTTCCTTTTCTTCAAGATGCTCTCGTACTGAAAGTATTCAATTTCGAACTTATATCACTTCACTCACGAGTTATTTCAGCCAAACACCCAAAGCCCAACAAAATCTCAGCGCGCAGTGGAAGCGTGATGGGCGCATACCCGATTGAGATTATTTTATGCTAATACCTTGTGTATTATGGTAGAAATGATGTGTACACAGATCTTTCAACATAACGTTCTTTATTTACTTTCTCGGACTTATATCAAGCTGTAGAAATTACAGAAGTAAAATTGGGACTTGTGTGTTATGTACTTTTAAAACGTAACGGACAACCGAACCCGTACAGCCCGATCAAGCAGACGGATCAGAAGGACACGCAGGTCCCTGTATAAACAGAACTATCCTAACTTATACTGATATATATATATATATATATATATATATGCGTAATTCCAGCCAAGTTTTACAAAACGCTGCGCGGGGGGGTCGGCCATTGTTACCGCCGATTTTTTCTATGAAAGTACATTAGAAAACAAGGTTGTACATAAATTTTCAGCCCTCTAGGTGCCACCTGTGACCCTGTAGAATTTTTTGAATTTTCACCAATCGCTAAAGTGGCTAATTTAAAAAAATTCCCACAACTTTGCATTATAAAAAATAAAAAAAAAATTCTTCGGAAATCTGTCGGTAATTATGTTAAATTTGAATAAAAAAGACTCCCATGACATATATATTTAAATAGCGGAAATGGCTCGAACAGCAGTAGAAACCAAAATCAATGGTTTTTTGGTGATTTTCAATCGGTCTCCATTCCATCAGCTTACAGGCGATTTAGGCTAAATGCATCTCAAAAAGTTCGTTTTGGATAGATCTTCAATTCTACACGTCGATTTTTAAAATCCATCGATTAGAACTAGAGTTATAGGTCTTGGAAGGTAGCCTATTTTTCAAAAATCGCGAAGTTGGCACCTCTGTAGCACATTTCTATTTGTACCAATCTTAACCTAACCAGGCCTAAAAGTTAGCTCAAACATAGTAGAAAACCACCCTAAAGTTTCGTTCTGCCCCTAGGCTTTGTTTCGGAGCTGTGACTTTTTTTCTAACGTCAGATTTGGCTGAAATCGAGCATAACTACACGCAATATGCTTCCCTTCCCGACGCACGTGCGTATATCTACGCTAGCCGCTGCACCGACGACCTGTGCACGGTCCACTTTGTCTCGCACATTGCCAAAAACGAGACAGAAGTCTCGATTACATAGCGAGGAGTCATCTAAGCCGCATTGCACGCGACTGACGTTCGCGCGGCTGCAACGAATAAGACGACACCGTTATATTTTATTATAAACGAACGTCGCGAGGCGGTATACCGGGGAAGTTAAATATAAAATAATTATTTTACGTAATAACAAATCAATATTTTTTGAATTGACAACTGAGCACGTGTTCCGTGCTCCTTATTCTGTGCTCATATCTTTTATATATGTTCCTTGTTACTTTTCTGAGAACAGGCCCTTTATGTTTTCTGTAACATAACTAGACACTACACTATTTATATTTATGTCCTCTAGAGGCGCGCGCAACGCTCCGCGATGTATCAAGAAGCCCTCTGAAGTTGCTCCCTATCGCAATCTCCCTTTTACAGATGGATTCTACACTGTTTATATTTGTATATGGAACTATAGTGGAGTACATGTTTTGGAACCGATACGTTTAACGAGCAAGAAAAAAAATTTATTTACACTGTTTGTTGCGGGCTTTTTTGTTTTTAATTTGGGATGCAAAAATGAGTGATAGTCAATGTTATATTGGCTCATTAATTGACGATGAATGTCATTTAAAATCATTATCAAAGAAAGCCTGTTTGCATAACCGAAATTTTTGCCATCAGATGATCTAATACTGCTAGAATATAGAGTTCAAACTTTTACAAAAGAATCACAAGGTTTTATCTGTGATCATCATAAAGTTAAATATTTGGATTATTACTCATCGTTACAGCGTATGTGCGGTGAACCTTTTGAGAAGCATGGTACAAGAACATGAAATTTGAGAAATATTACTTTAGAAATTGGCAATAATTTCAATCAAGTTGGTGAAGAGGTTGTTTTGATCCCTGGAAAAAAGTGTGTCCTAAATGTTATGACATAGTAACTTAAAAAATCAAATCTTGGAAAGATACACAGCAAGCAACTGCAAATTTGTCTCAGGCAACTATTTCTGACAGCATTCCATCAATCGAATCAAGTTCAGGATCAGTTTTTTATACCGAGAGTCAAGAAAAGGAAAAAAAGCAACAAAATTTAAAAATAATGTTGGAGTTTTTCGATTTGTCACCACCTAAAAGACAGAAGCTTACAAAGGACCGTGTAAAAAAGAATGCTGTAAAATTAGTCAGTACTATTTGTCACCAAGTTACTAATGAGTTGAGCAATGTATATGATATTGAGTTTGATCATGCTACAGATCTCGATACGCTAAAACAGGATCGCTTATCATTTCAAACTGTTATAGAGAATATAAAATCTAGTTACGACAAAGCAAATACTGTCGAAGAAAAAATTTGTTTATTAACACTATTGCCATGTGACTGGACATATAATAAAGTGTTCCAACATTTACGTTGCTCACGTTACTATTTTCGAAAAGCTAATGAATTAAGAGAACCTTTCGGTAAGTAATTAACCTAATTAATTAATAAAAGTACTATTAAAATGTTATTTCTATATCTAATTTTTTTTAGATAAATTTTATTCTACAAGTTAATAAAAATTGGAATGCTTCTTAGTTTTTAACTTTATATTGCATTTCAGGTGTTATGGCAGAAACTCCTCGAAAAATTAAACAGATATTTTGACCAGAATTTATTGAATAGATAAAAGAGTTCTACAGAGATGATTCAAATAGCAGAATTTGTACTGGTGCGAAAGAATGTATCAGTGTTATTAACGAGCATACATAAAAACGAGAGCTCCGTCAAAAAAGATTAATTCTCTATAACTTAAAAGATCTTTATGGAAAGTATGTAAAGGAGAACACGTCGAACAAAATACCAGGTTTTTCAAGCTTTGCAAGTTTACGCCCGGCTGAATGTGTCTTGGCAGGAAGTCCTGGAACGCACTCTGTATGTGTCTGCTCTCAGCATCAAAATGTTAAGCTAAAATTACAAACCTTAAACTCTAAAATATCTTATAGAGATATACTTGAATGTATGCTTTGTTCAGTAGATAAAAGTAATTGTATGCTGCATTTATGTAACAATTGTCCTGGAAAGCAAGCTGTTTACAATTATTTTAAACAAAATAATTTTTTAAAAAATGATAGCCATATAATCTATTATAACTGGAAGCCAATAAATATTGAAAATAAAAAAGATGACCATAAATCACAACCAGTTAGCAGAGTTACTCTTCAAAGAATAACTGAATTGTTATCTGGATATCTTTATGAAGGACTTAGAAAATGAACTCTGGGAATTGTCCGAGCATCATTTTATAGCTGAAACTCAAAAAGATTATCTTGTTCATCTGAAAAAAAAATTAGTTTCAGATACATGTATAATAATAATGGATTTTGCAGAGAATTATTCTTTTATTGCTCAGGGTTCCATTCAAGCTTTTTATTTTAATAACATTCAAGCTACATTGCATCCATTTACAATGTATTATAAAAATCCGAATGATGATAAACTACAATGTGCAATTTCTTGTGTAAAACGATTAAGGAAACGTATCAGTGGATACAAAAAGTCATCTATTTTTCTGATGGTGCACCTACTCAGTACAAAAATAAGTAAGTAAATATCAAAATGATTCTTCGTAATAGCGTACAAAAAATTTGTTATATCATTAAATCTACTGCAAATATTAATTTGAATGCATTATAAGGTGTACAGATTCAATAAATGTGGGTTTCGAGTAGTTTACAAAGATTACCCTTTAGTCGGTCATTGGTTAAAATTTCAACTTTTTTATTAAAAGTGATAAGTAAATAAAAAAAAATACTGGCTGATTCTAAATGAAAAGAACAAAAAAAGGTATCTATGATTTTTTCTATAAACCCATAGTTTGTGAATTAAAAATAGCTCAAGATAAAAAAAATCAAGTTTCTTTGTATTTTTAATTCACAAACTATTGGGTTTACAGAAAAAATCATAGATACCTTTTTGTGTTCTTTTTTGATTTAGAATCAGCCAGTATTTTTTTATTTACTTATCACTTTTAATAAAAAAAGTTGAAATTTTAACCAAATGACCGACTAAAGGATAATTTTTGTGAACTACTCAAAACCCACATTTATCGAATCTATACACCTTATAATGCAATAAAAAGTTATTTTTTCAGTAGATTTAATTATATAACAATGTTAATATTTATTTATCCAAACAAATGTTAAAAATGTAATATTGATATAATCTTTTTATACATTTTTAGGAATCATCTGATAAATATCTGCCATCATGAAGCTGATTTTGGAATTAAAGTAGAGTCATATAATTTTTTTGCTACCAATTATGGAAAAAATCCATGCGACGGAATTGGCGCTGTAGCAAAACCGTTCGTAAGACGAGCATCACTACAAAATTCAGCTGACCAACAAATTTTAAATCCTCAACAAATGTATGAGTACTTGAACAAAAATTTGCACTCCATTAGGTAACAAAAAAATTACATGTATTTATACAACCGTTGTTTTACGAAACAAAATAATGATAAACATTTTATTTTTGTTATTATAATCAGATTTTACTCGGTTAGTAGTGAAGTCATTCAAGGAAAAGAAGAAAAATTAAAATCACGATTTAACTCAGCAAAAACGATTCGGAACACTAGAAAATATCATTATTATAAGCCAGTTAATGAATCTACTTTAGAGGCAAAAGATACATCTTTTAATGAAAGCAAAAATGTTGTCAAATTATTGTAACTATAAAGGTTAATTAATTCATTATTAGTTTACAAATAATGTATTACTTTCGAAACTTAAAGTTGAATATATAATATTACATATTCATTGTATCGTAAAATAATTATTTTATATTTAACTTCCCCGGTATACCGCCTCGCGACGTTCGTTTATAATAAAATATAACGGTGTCGTCTTATTCGTTGCAGCCGCGCGAACGTCAGTCGCGTGCAATGCGGCTTAGATGACTCCTCGCTATGTAATCGAGACTTCTGTCTCGTTTTTGGCAATGTGCGAGACAAAGTGGACCGTGCACAGGTCGTCGGTGCAGCGGCTAGCGTAGATATACGCACGTGCGTCGGGAAGGGAAGCATATTGCGTGTAGTTATGCTCGATTTCAGCCAAATCTGACGTTAGAAAAAAAGTCACAGCTCCGAAACAAAGCCTAGGGGCAGAACGAAACTTTAGGGTGGTTTTCTACTATGTTTGAGCTAACTTTTAGGCCTGGTTAGGTTAAGATTGGTACAAATAGAAATGTGCTACAGAGGTGCCAACTTCGCGATTTTTGAAAAATAGGCTACCTTCCAAGACCTATAACTCTAGTTCTAATCGATGGATTTTAAAAATCGACGTGTAGAATTGAAGATCTATCCAAAACGAACTTTTTGAGATGCATTTAGCCTAAATCGCCTGTAAGCTGATGTAATGGAGACCGATTGAAAATCACCAAAAAACCATTGATTTTGGTTTCTACTGCTGTTCGAGCCATTTCCGCTATTTAAATATATATGTCATGGGAGTCTTTTTTATTCAAATTTAACATAATTACCGACAGATTTCCGAAGAATTTTTTTTTTATTTTTTATAATGCAAAGTTGTGGGAATTTTTTTAAATTAGCCACTTTAGCGATTGGTGAAAATTCAAAAAATTCTACAGGGTCACAGGTGGCACCTAGAGGACTGAAAATTTATGTACAACCTTGTTTTCTAATGTACTTTCATAGAAAAAATCGGCGGTAACAATAACCGACCCCCCCGCGCAGCGTTTTGTAAAACTTGGCTGGAATTACGCATATATATATATATATATATATATATATATATATATATATATATATATATATATATATATATATATATATATATATATATCAGTATAAGTTAGGATAGTTCTGTTTATACAGGGACCTGCGTGTCCTTCTGATCCGTCTGCTTGATCGGGCTGCACGGGTTCGGTTGTCCGTTACGTTTTAAAAGTACATAACACACAAGTCCCAATTTTACTTCTGTAATTTCTACAGCTTGATATAAGTCCGAGAAAGTAAATAAAGAACGTTATGTTGAAAGATCTGTGTACACATCATTTCTACCATAATACACAAGGTATTAGCATAAAATAATCTCAATCGGGTATGCGCCCATCACGCTTCCACTGCGCGCTGAGATTTTGTTGGGCTTTGGGTGTTTGGCTGAAATAACTCGTGAGTGAAGTGATATAAGTTCGAAATTGGATACTTTCAGTACGAGAGCATCTTGAAGAAAAGGAAAGGAAATTTTGATAAGGAGGTTCAAGGCATTTTAATAGTTCGACTTTTTGCTTGGAATTTCAGCTCGATTTAAATTGGAAGATGTCTCAAAGCTCGAATAGGAAGACCTTCGTAATGCGCTAATCAAGGGGTAAGTCTTAAAATTAAGATATCATAAAGGTGCGCGATCGTGAATGATGTAGGAAAATTGTATTAATATTTCCTACAAAAGCGTATCGCAGGATTCCGAGAATTCGCGCGCGGTCATGCAACAAGTTTGAACGGGCAGGCGCATACGGCGTGATGAGCGATGTACGCTTCACGTCATCAAGATGACGGTGTTTGAACGTGGGAGAGAGCGCGAGAGAAAATAGGCCGTTAGTGCGGACGCGCGCCATGATGCACTCCCGGAGAAGGGGAGGTAGCAAGAGAGAGAAATAGAGAACGAACTCGACGATCCCGCGCGCGTATGCATAAGCGCCATTGCATGATACCTGCGGCTTGGCGCGGCGACACGGGAGCGGAGAGATCGGGAATTATCCACTCTCAGAGAGAGAGAAAATCCTCTTGTTGGACGGTGCGCGCGCCGCTGGGCTGAGTCGCGGCGTTGTATAGCGCACCATGGCAATGGTCTTGATAAAAAGAGCATTGCTATAATC
Organism: Gastracanthus pulcherrimus; assembly: GCA_949152435.1. Lineage (NCBI taxonomy): Eukaryota > Metazoa > Arthropoda > Insecta > Hymenoptera > Pteromalidae > Gastracanthus > Gastracanthus pulcherrimus. The sequence continues at coordinate 97,356,745 of OX424576.1, forward strand.
GCAGGTGGACTGCGGCCACGTTCACGTTGCAGGCGCGCATGTATATAATAGAGTTAAATAACTATAGCTTGATTTAACCTCACTAATATGCTAATTTCGTTTATGAATTATGTTATTCCGCGTTGTGTATTCATTGAAAATTATTAAATTCAATTGAATAGTAGCTCAATTGAAAATTACAAATCTAAATTTAGAAAAATGTATAGTTTGATCGAAATTAAAACAAAATTGCAATAAATAGCTTGATTAAAATAAAATTGAAAACAGTTGACTGTCATGTTCGATTTTAACTTCTTTTTTTTTCCGAGGGTATGTAGGAAATGCCATCTAAGGCACACCCGACTGGGTCCGTACTGCTGGATAGTGTGTATAATATAGGATGAAAAATAAAATAAACAAAAACGCGAAGAAAACTACACAGCCGTTGCACCGCAAACCGACCCACTAAAACCTACCACCTTTTCCTTTTCTGGCGGAACCCACTCTGGTACCGATATCACATTACCTCAGGGTGGTGCCATTCTAGTATCGTCTCGACAACCGCTCCTGCCTTGACCCGAAACAAATTTAAAAATTCATAATTTTAAATCCCCCGAGGGGACGTCAGATCTAACCCGTCTCATTTATACGCGTATTCGAACCGGCGCATTCATCTCCTTACGGAAAGGAGAAGTATCCCCGTCCCTCCCCGCGACATTCATAAAATGAGAAAAATTGAGGATCTCCCGGATAAGAAAGCGTCCCATCTTCTCCCTCCACATCCATTTCCATGGAGTCGTCCGACGTCCCTGGGTTATGTTGGGGTGTCGGAGCGTCTCCCAGAGCTTCATTCATACCTTCGTCGGTTGCCCTGTCTAGGTACCGTTTCTTTTGTCGTAGGATCGTCTCGGCGAATTATGCCGTGGCGGCCCACTTATTATCGGCGGATAGCATTTTACCCACGATGTTCTCAGGCGTGAATTGTCCGATCGAGCAAATAAGATCTGTTTTTTCTTCGTTCCACTTTTCGCTGACAAAAAACGTGTGAAACGCATCGATGCAATCAGCGGAACAGAAGATGCAACTCGCGCTCTGAACGTTCCCCATATGACTGAGGTAGGAACAGAAGTACCCATGATCACTCAGGAATTGGGTCAGGTAGTAATTTATCTCCCCATGATCTCTGTCAATCCAAAGGGCCAGCTGGTTTATCAGCCTTGCTGTCCATTTACCCGTGGTTGTCCAGGACCGTTGCCACGTTTCCATAGTGCGTTCCTGTTCCTCTATATGGACTGTTGTTCTGTCCTCTCCTGTTTTCTTCCGTTCGTAGATTCGAACGCTCTGATATAGAAGCAGACAATGGCAACTCAGCTGGAGCACAATCAAATAATCCGGTAAAGAGCATAAACCATAATAATATTTAGATCAAAATATTGCATCCACAGTTTAGTTAAATAATTCAGAAAAAGATTAGAGCTTTAATGTATGATACAAGCCTACCTGAGAACATGTGGTATTTAGCTTTAAATGCATCCGTTTATTATTATAATAGAACTTCTCATAGCTCAAATAAAATGATACCTCCGTTGCAAAAATTTAATCCAGACTTAAAACTTAACTTAGAGCAGTTAAAAAATGTTGGTTGCATTGCATATATCAAAGTACAGAGATAAACAGGACCTAAGTTTGATCAGCTAGGAAAACGAGTTATACTGATTGGTTGTAGACCAACGGGATATTTATTTTTTAAACCACAAGAAAGAAAGTACTACGAAAATAGTAATGTTCGATTTAACGAAAAATTAGTTTTTGGCGATAAATACAACAAAAGTAGTATTAAAGATTGGGCAAATCTGTTGGAAGATGTAAATCGCGAAACATTGTTGATAAAGTTCGATATAGAGGATGAAGCTTTGATCTCTCATACGATGGGAGAAAAATAGAAAAGAGGACGCCCAAGAAAGGCAAAAGCAATTGAACAATCGATAGACTCACATAAGATTGAATCAGATTTGAATTTGCTGGAATATGATGAAATACTTGAGGGTATTAACTGCTCACCAGAAATTAGACGAGATAAAGTTTCTAAAATCCAACGTGCCATGTACGGTTTAAAAATAAGTTCGAAAAGATGTTATGAGAAATTTACAGAAGTAGCAGTAAAACTTAAATTAAAATCTAACGATTTTGAGCATTGTCTCTTTACTTGGCAAGAAAATGACAAATTTTTAGTATTGTTATTATACGTGGACGATATACTAATGGCTAGCAATAACATAAACAAGTTGGATGAAATTAAGCTGAAACTTAAGTTAGAATTTGAAATGTCTGACATGGGAGAGCCTAAAAACTTTCTTGGCATTGAAATAATCAGTGACAGATAAAATCACACCATGACACTTTCGTTCACAGGTTACATTGACAGATTATTAAAACGTTTTGGATATAGTGAGATGTATTCCCAGAGAACACCTATGGTGATAAACCAGGTAGCAAATCGGGAAAGGCGAGAAATAGAAGAAAATGAAAATCAGCTCGAAAGTACACTAACTAAGACAAATGGTCCATACAGAGAAATAATAGGTTCTCTTTTATATCATGCTAATACAGTGTTACCTTATATATGATATGCGGTAAATGTATTGAATAGTCACCAGATTAATCTCACTGATGAGGAATGGAACATGGTAAAACGAGTCTGTCGATATTTAAAACACACTAGAAGTCTGGGTCTTAAGTTTGAAGGAAAACTCGATGATTTACAAGGTTATTCAAATGTATTGTCGCTACTTGATCAGGCTGCGAACGTTCGGTTGCCCGTTACGTTTTGAAAGTACTTAATATACAAGTCCCAGTTTTACTTCTATAATTTCTACAGCTTGATATAAGTCCGAGTAAGTAAATAAAGAACGTTATGTTGAAAGTTCTGTGTACACATCATTTTTACCATAACACAGAAGATATTAGCATAAAATAATCTCAATAGTATGTCATTATATTTTTTTTGCATTTCACAAAACATTGTTGCGCGGGAAGATTTTACAAAATTCGTGTTTTTCACTGGTTTAATATCTATAAATAACAGTCAAGATCCCGAATTACATTTTCGTCAGACCTTTTTTTGACTAATATGTTATAAATAATTAGTAGTAAACATTAAGATATAGAAACTTATATTATTATAAGATTAGATATTATACGAGTAGAACATAATAAGTACATATTTTATATCTGGAAAACTAAACTTTACAACTGCTTTATGAATTGCGATAAAACTTATAAGGTGAAATTAAATAAAATAGAAGTGGGAAGTATACTTTTCACTCGAACTGAAAGAGTTAAATATAAATAAACACGTAACGTAAAATGTAGCCATAGCAGCGTGTGTAAATAATCACCCATTCTAACTTATACTAACCTGACTCAAGTTTTATGTGGTATGGAAAATAAAAAATATGAAAGGTTTCAAATATGCATTGTTGTTGTTCATTACTCTACATAAAGAAACTGACAGTTTCATGATAATCAACCAAGTATCTAAGTACATTCGATGTTAAAAATATCGTCGAATTTATTTGAATATTTTGAAATGCTGCAACTTCATTGGATCGAATGCTCCTTTCCGCTAACTTTATTAGAGGATTCCAAATAATTATATATATATATATATATATATATATATATATATATGCATATGTAATCATGTTTATCGTTTTTGTATAATTATTTTATAAAGCGTGGCTTTTCTAAAAAATGTTAAATATAAATAAGCTATACTGTTTGCTAAAAAATTTGAACTGAAAAGTAAATATAGAATAGCTTCATTCAACTAAATTTTTGCATTATGTATTATCTTTCTATATTAAATCTTAAAGTGACTTGTTGTTTATTATAATTGTTATTACAAAATAAATTATTTTCAGTTAATCAACTTTTATTGGAAATAAACAGTTATTGGTTTTATTAAATAAGTGTTTATACTGACTTTCTTGATTTAAGAATTGTATTATTTAAATAATATACGTTAAATATTTTTAACGGAACAAATAGATACTAAGAGTTAGATAGAAAGTATACTCTGAGAAAACAATATCATGAAATATTACGATATTGATATCGTAAAAAATTACTGATAACATTTGTTTTGAAAATGATGTATTTTTGTATAAAACCTTTAAATACAAATATTTGATTTTACGATATTCAATATTGTCAAATTTACGATATGAATATCGTCAATTTTACGATATGAATATCGTCAATTTTACGATATGAATATCGTCAATTTTACGATATGAATATCGTAAAATCAAAAAATTGTATTTTAACGTTTTATGCAAAAATACATTCGTGAAGTACGCAAGGACCTTAGTCAACCGTATATAGTTAAATCGATTATCCCGTGCTGTGCTTCGTATTTGCAATATGTATATCGAACAGTAGTATGCTAGCACATAGAGTTTTCAGGTCTCACAGTACATACACGGTTCGAGGTTAAGTGTAGTAAGTATACTTACTACACTTATATTGTGAAAAAAAGGTAAGTACAACTTTAAAAAATAGACCTGTAAGAGTTATTGTTAATTTTAACTATTAAGACTGTTTTTATTTGCTAAAAACCTATAAAATAGAAACGGATATTTTATCTCTTAAATTAACATAAACAATACGTATTTGTTTTATATAAAAAAAAGTTTTTATCATTAATTTATGAAAAACTAATAATATCTTATCAAAATATTCAGAAAAATGGTGACCATTCCTTTAAGTATACGAATATTGATATGTTTTTGTCTTTTTGTTTACAGGTTTCGGAGGGAATTAAATCATTCAAACTAATGGAGTTCTATGTATACATAGTAATCTTGCTATTATCTGGTAAAGAGACTATGCACCAAGTATGGTTGTTATTTGTGCAGTGTTCCTGTATTGTTTTAATAGTACGCAAATTTTCTTTTACATTCTTTAGTATATTATTTATTATGTCTTTATATTGCAGATCACTGGCGATATGGCTTGTCGCTGCGAAGGATCCTTCAAATACTGGTTCTACTACTCTATGATGAGTGGTGTTTTCAACGAATGATCGACTACCAACTCTTCAGTTTAGTATGCAGAATAAGTAAGAATACCTCTGTGGGTTCTTGAAAAACGACTCCATTCCGCTTTTTGAAAATGGAGTATTGAGAAATTTAAGTATTCTTATATAATATATTCTCAGATAAAAATTCAAAAAAATTAGAAAAGTGTTAAAATAAGTGACCATACTTACTATTTATAATTTTTTAACATTATTTTAAATAAAAAATAAAATCTTTAAACCTTAACAAATCAAAAACATAATAAAAAGTGGATTTAAGTAACTTTTTTCTGGAAATCTACAGACTTTTTAAAATTAGTAGTAGTAGAATATTGATATATGTTCAATTTTGGCGAGATGTATTTTTTTAATTTACAACTTACATATGTTCAGCTCATGTTAAATGTAATGTGTTCATTCTAGTTATATAGTTTTAAAGATGTATTTTATTTTATTTTATTTCATGTATACTGTTTATATATTGTACTTTACACTTTTATTTAAAGTTATTGTTTTTCAATTAAGGGTGATAAATCGATATTTTTTATCAAACTAGTATTTATAATTTTTATACGGGTATCTTGAAAAAACTGATTATATAGTTCATTTCTTAACTACCTTAAATTTTTTAAAATTTAATTTCTCTAAGTTTTCTTCAACACAGAATCTTACAATAAACCCAAATTTAAATTACCAATACCAGATAGCTATAAAAGTCACTTTATTGTTAAAAATTAGAAAAATTTATTTTGTTTACATTGTTAATAAAATTTTAATATTTAGAAATTTGTTTGTTCTAGCGCCTAGTTTTAATATAAATATTACAGCACCATTGTAGACGAAAGATTTTAGTATATTCTAAAGATGCACTGAACAACAGAAACAACTACTCTGCGGGTAGATACCCTTCCAGGCATTGAATTACACTGTTAATTTATGGGAAATTCAGGGCACTATTAAATATATTCCATCTACTATGGTGCTGTTGGAGTCCCTGTAATATTGGTATTTTTTTACATTAAAATGCATAGGAAATAATGGATATCCTTACTAATTATATATTCTTGTACTGAACGTTGGATCCCGGGAGTCAACAATAACAAAATCTTCGCTAGCATTAGAGAAGATTCCATTGCTACATAGAGTATATCTATATATAGTTGGAGCCAACGTGAAATGGCCGAAGTGAAGCTGTGAGAGGTGGCAACTCAAATTGTTTTTACGCAGCTAGTATATTTATGTATATATAGTTGTAGTTCCGATCCCAATATTGTATAGAAAAAATCAAATGTTTGTTATTAATTCTGCACTACAATAAAATCTATATATTTATTAATACTATTAATCTTTCAGGTTCATATGGTTCTGTTTAAAATATTTTTCTCATTGATCCTGACACAACCCTTAAGTATTACAAAAAAAAAATCTTTATTAATATTAATAAATAAAAGTATTATTTATTATAATTATCATTATGATTATTAGTATTATTATTATTATTATTATTTTTTTTTAACTCGCAAAAATCATCATGGACACCATCCCCTGAGTTCCTGCACTCTGGGGTGGTAGTGTGGGACTCCACTGGCGCGCTGTCCATCCTCAACTGATGTCCGTGCTCAATGCCGGATTACAGCCGAGGCGGGCTCGCCGCCGTGTCCTACCCACTAAAAACGAGTGTGCCGCGAACGCCCCCCACCCGATACCGCTTTCGCATTACTTCGAGTGGGGGGCCGCCTGTCTTTTTCTTCTTTCGTCCTCAGTCAGTCCTGCCAAGTTTCGTTTGTATTGTCTTTTCGTCAGCCTGGCCCGTCGGCCAAGCATCCGTCTTCCCGTTTCGCGCGGAGGACCTTTTCGATATACAATGCTACCGCGTCCCACTTGTCTTTGCTCTCCAACATCGTTGCAACAATGTTGGCGGGCGCTGTCGGCCCCGTGATGGTCTCCAGTCTTCGTCGTTCTTCGGTTCAGTGCGGGCACACGAAAAATGTGTGTTCCGCGTCGTCTTTGTTGTGCCCGCAGTAAGTACACGCCGGCGTTCTAACCTTCCCCATTCTGTGTAAGTATTGTCTGAAGTATCCGTGCCCAGACAAGAACTGGGTGAGGTAAAAACTCACCTCCCCGAATTGCCTGCCCAGCCACGGAGCCAGTTCCGGTATTAGTTCGTAGGTCCATCGTGCCTGTTGCTGTCGACGTGGTTGTGGTCGTTGCCTCTCACCCAGCCATTCGTCCTGCCACGCCGTCATTGTCCGTTCCCGTTCTTCTGCCGCTGCGCGGGCCCTCCCGAACTCGTGGCTCCGCTCGTATATCCGCTTTCGCTCTTGCGTAAGCAGATATACGGGGATAACTCCGGCGATAACGAATATCGCTGCCCTTGAAACCGTTCTGTACGCGCTTGCTATTCGAAGTGCTCCCTTGCGCTGCACCGCCGCTATGCACTGTCTATACTTTTCCTTGCTCATGGCATCGGCCCAGACCTCCGCTCCGTAGAGGAGAATGGAGTTCGTGGTTGACATGAGCAGTCTGAGCGTTGCAGGTCGTGGCCCGCGCACGTTGGCCATGAGCCTGCTTAATTCGGCTACCTATTTCGCCGCCCTATTCGCCGTGATTCGGAGGTGAAGAGCGAAGGTCAGCTTATTGTCTAGGATCACCCCCAGATACTTAGCCGCCGGACGCGTCCTCACCACCGCGTCACCTACCGTTATGTCCATTGCTGTCTGGATTCGTTTCCTAGTCAGCAATACTACTTCCGTCTTATCTAAAGCTAGCCGAAGTCCGTGCTCACGCATCCAGCAAAGTATGCGCCACATGGCCACGGTCAGCTGGAACTGGGCAGTATCTACGTCGCGCGCAACTATTACCACCGCTACATCGTCCGCGCATCCTATCAGCGACACCCCGATCGGCATCTGGAGTCTCAGCATTGCGTCATATAATACTAACCAGAAATACGAACCCAAAATCGACCCCTGCGCCACGCCGGCCGTGACAGGTCTGACTTTGAGTCCTTCGTCCGTTTCGTACAAAAGCTTTCTGTCACTTAGATAGTCCTCAATCCATCGCAAGGCATAGTCTGGCACCCCAAAGGCTCGAATAGCCGCCAGGATGTCGACCCATCTCGCGGAATTGAAGGCGTTCTTAACATCAAGCGTTGCCAGCACGACTATCGGTCTAGCCGCATGACACGCCTCATCTATTCTAGCGACCAACGCTGTTACTTCGCGCACCACGCCTATCACCGATCGACCCTTCCTGAAACCGTGCTGGTTATCGGAAAGATCGCCTGCTTCCCGAATCGCTCCCTGGATCCTTGGCCTAAGAAGCAGCTCAGCTGTTTTTCCCATCGTATCGAGCAGACTAAGAGGTCTGTAAGCGGATGGAGAATTTGGGTCCCCTATACTTTTATCGATGAGAACCAATCGCGCCCTCTTCCAGCGGTAGCTGAATACCCCCTCTACCAAACATGTATTGTACATTTCAAGCAGTATCTGTGGCCTACACTTCGCGATTATCTTTATTGCTTCTACTGGTATTCCGTCCGGTCCTGGTGCCTTTCCGCCCTTCAGGGAGCAGGTAGCTGCCAAAAGCTCCCCCTCCGTGAACAGCGGGATATCGTCCGCGCGTATGTCGGTGTATTCCGCGTGGTCCCTAAGTGGATGGGTTGGAAAGAGCCCGTCAATTACCGTTTCGATTTTTCGCGTGCTCATCACCGAATTGGCCGCTCGTGCTTTCAGTTTTTGGGTTACTATCTTATAGCCCATCCCCCAAGGGTCGCCGTCGACGTCCTCGCAAAGTTGTCTCCAGCAACGAAGCTTGCTGTGCTTGATCGCGTAACGAAGCTGCTTCCATGCCACCCTATACTGCTGCTTGAGATCGTCGCTTCCTTCCCGGAGTCGCGCACGCTCTGCCGCCCGTCTGCGCGCATGGCACTCTTTCCTGAGTGTCGCGATCTCGTCGGTGCGCCAGTATACCGGTTGTCGTCTGTTTCTCGTGCACGTCCGTGGCATAGCGGCGTTGCACGCTTTCGCTATCACTCTCGCGGAATTCTCGCAGAGGGAGGTTCCGCATCCATTACCACCTCTACCAATTTCTCGCGGTCCATACGTCTGACGTTCCATCGCGGAAAGTGCTCGCTTCGTCTTGACGTGTTTGTCCTTTCGTCCGCGCCCTCCTATCTCGAATCGGATGTACTGATGGTCACTACCGTTCTCGTCGTCAATTACGTGCCAGTTCCGAATATTCCTAGCCAGCCCTTCGCTTGAAAACGTTACGTCTGCTATGGATCGGCCAAATCCAGGCCTAACATACGTTGGTGTCGAGCCTACATTTAGCGAGCCTACGTCAGTCCAAGCCTTGCCGTTGCGTCGAGTACGAGCTGTCCCCGTCCGTTCGTCATGGGCATCCCCCATTCAATCGCTCTGGCGTTGAAATCCCGGCCAACCACGAGACTGCCAGTTATTCCCCGTAGCGCGTCTTCTAACGTGTCAAGTTTGCGCGTAAATTCGTCAGCTGTCAAACTGGGTGAGAGGTATACGCTCACGAACGTAACGGTCCCAACTCTTGCCCATGCGAAGTCCTCTCCGGCCCCCCTGTCCGAGGTCACATGCTCCGCGCGTACCCAGATCGCGGTTGTACCACTGTCGCTTGGCACCCACGACAGGGTATTCTCGTGTTTGTACAATTCCGACAAAAGCATGACGTCCACATCCCACTCCGCGATGAACTGCGGGAGGAGGTCGTGGGCGAGTCTGCTTCTGTGCATATTCCCTTGGAGTACGCAGATCATCTCGAAGGATGTAACTTGCATGCCTTAAGGGCCTCTCTGAATACTGTGCAGGCACCTGTTCCTGGAAAATGGTTTCGAGCTGCGATGTTGATACCCTTCTCCACGCACAGGAAACAGGTGAGCCTGTTATCTGGTTTGGCTGAGCATGCTGCTGCCTCGTGGCCTTCTTTGCCACATTTCCAGCAACATTTGCTCCTGTCTATTCCTTTGCACAGTTTTTTCAGGTGTTCGTACCCGAGGCATTTGTGGCATCGAGTTACTGTCACCCTTTGTCTAATTCGGCAGTTGTTGATCCAGCCGACTCTCATTTTACCTTTCTTTAGCATAATGGCAGCCGCGCTGCCATCTAGTTCAGCTAGAGCCATTTTCTGCCCGCTGCCATTAGGATCAAACATGGTTATTTTGATCTCTGTCTCACAATCAGTTTCTCGCTTGATTGCATCCCTCACTTCGACTTCTGTTGCCATACAGTCTAGGTCTAGGATTTCAACTGTCGGTCTGTCTGTCATGTCTTTGACACTTCCCATTCCCTTGACGGCCTCCTTGATGGCATCACGGAACGGCTGTGTATCGGTCGTCCCGTGCTCCAAGATAAGGAGGACGTCACCCTTTTCCGTCGTACGCATCTTGCGTATTTCTGTACCTGTCGCGTCTGGGTCCACACCTTTCTTTAAGGTGCTTACAATATCGGCGTACGTCTTGCCCTCCGTCGGCTGTACTAGTATTGCGTCGCGTCTCGTTCTGAGAGTGGGGAGGCCACCCCGGGGTCCGGATGGCGGGCCGAGCCTCTGGGTAGCCTCCCTCCCGCGCTGTTTTGTCTTTGGCGCCGTCAGTCTTGCCGAGTCCCCGCTGCTAGTACCGGGTCTGGCGGAGGCCTTAGGGACGTCCAAATTTTTACTCTTAACGTGCCTATTCCGTACCTGTTGCCATGCGCCGGCGAAAGATTTCGTCTTTTTATTTGGGGTTTCTTCATCTTGTGAAGTAACCCTGTCTCTCTTCCTTTCGGATCTAGGCAGTCGATTGTTTGTGGCCTTCTTGCCACCCTGCGATCCACCGGGACCTTGCTCCGAGGCAGTTTTTGCCTGAGGCAAGGTCTCTGATCTACCCTGCGCCTCACTGCACATCTCAGCCAGGAGCTGGACCATGCCGTGTAGTAGGGGTATACCTTTTTTGATAGCCCCTCCTGCACCCTTTTGCTGGTTGCAGACATAATCTGACAACGCTTTCAGCATCATCGTCATTCCCTCCAGGGCCGCTCTCATCTGTTCTGGGCAGTTGCCTTGCAGTTCTTCTGCCATTTTCTCACCTCTTACATTGAGGTTCTTCTCTCTACCTTGGATCTCAAGGAGCCTCTTTTTCGTCTCCTCCCAATCCCGCATTTCATTTCGTCGTTTTTCGGATGAGGGTGTCCCCTGCGGTGTTTGTTGCCTGCGGAGGACATTCTCTTCCTGCCCATTCATTGCCATTTCATTTTCTTTTCCTGCCTCACCTTCCGTTTCTTTTCTTTTTTGGTTATCCATAAGTTTTTTAAGTGCTCCGGAATACCAGGCCGTCTCCGAACGCGGTTACCTCATGGGGTGGGGGTGTGAATGCGGCTATAGCTACCCCCATTGCTATAACCGTTTGGGGCCCGTGACGGGAAACTTACAACCGAAACAGCCTGCGCACGTACACCCAATCATTGGCATCCTGGCACTCCCGCGGGTGCGACGCGTTGACGTCGGGAGATACCACGCTACGCACGTTTCATGCATCATGCAGCACATCCCTTGCGGGCAGCGTCAACATGCTCGTTACGTAGCGCGACCCTTGTATTAGTGTCGGTTGAGGTGTAGTGTATGTGTAATAGTGTCCTGTTTGTAGTGGTGAGCAATATTGTGTGGTGAATGTTTCCCGAGTGAGATCACGGCAGTATCCCGGCCGCTACGTTGCCGCCGCTGTCCGTCGCACCTTCGCATTTTCCTAAACCTTTCTTTCTTTTTCTGGGCGATACCCGTCTATAGGGCCCCCGACTCTATCATACTTTTTTGTTCGTTCGCTTCCGTGCGATACCCGGCGATAGGGCTCCCGTAACACTTGCTTCGAGGCGATACCCGTTCATAGGGCCCCTGCACAGGCATTCTTCTATCATACTGTTTAGGATCACGCATCAGGGAGAAGGATGCCTCGGACGCCGCGGAGATGGGTCTCCGTTCTCTCATGTTCGTTGGATGTTGTCTGTATATTAGTGTGGTATGTTGTCGTGTACTTGGTTACCGTTTAGTCGCCTTCTGATTGCCAGGCGAACCAGCAAATCATCCAGCTACAAGCCCCGCCGGGAGGACCGTTGCCCTTCCTCATGCCAGGAAGGTGGTGCACCGGCCACGCGTCAACCCAGGCAACCATGGCGGGGATTATTATTATTATTATTGTTATTATTATTAGTATTATTATTGTTATTATTATTATTATTATTATTATTATTATTGTTATTATTGTTATTATTATTATTATTATTATTATTGTTGTTGTTATTATTATTATTATTGGTTTTAAGTTTGATTAAATGATATCATTTATTTTCAGGTATAGATATTTAAGATTTTAATAAAGAAGTAATTAAAGAATTGAATTGAAAATGAAATTGCGAAGAAAGAAGTAGTCTAAAAAGTATTTAAGTTGATTTTGCATTTTTCATTGGCATTTTAAGTGAACCCATCTAACGGAAAATTGTTTAGTATAAAATTATATATGCAGTCAATATTATGTCTCAAAATCGTTCTGAATGGCATCTAAGACTTAGTTTGCATTACGTATAAGTAGTATACGCGCCTGGCGTGACGTCGTAACGTCATCACCCAGCGCGTATATGGGGGGGGGGGGGCGTGTAAACAATTAATTAATGTGACATTAATTATTTTTTTAATTGTTTGTTTACATAACCATTCAATTAAAAAACCGTAAAACTTAAAGAAATTACCCGCCGACACATAATAATATTAATTGTATTTAGTGGTAGATAAACAATAAAATGTTTTTATTGTTTATTTTCGTAAACATAACGCGCATCTCAATCCGCAATGTTGGAGTAGCGAGACGGGATTCTTGAGTGTAGCTGGAAGCAGCGAGAAAGACGAAGAGAGAGAGAGAGAGAGAGAAATAGAGAGAGAGAGAGAGAGAGAGAAATAGAGAGAGAGAGAGAGGGATCCTGTTTTCAGCTTCGGGGATTAATTACTGCACGAATGTGTGAGAAAGAGAGAGGAGCTAAAACTATGTACTTACGTTGACCTGTAAAGAATTGAAGCACAATAACATTTTTATATTGTAATAAGAATTAATTAATTAATTATTTTTATTATTGTAAAAACTTATTTTTATTATATTAAAATTTATTACAAAAACTATTTTATATTAAAGATTTTAAAATTTACATTTTATAAAAACACACTTTTTTATGTCACATTTTTATTGATACTTTTTTTTAACCTCAACACTTTCATTAATTCATTCTTTAAAAGTCAAGTGGTTCTTCTTCTTGATTAATCTCTTCTTCCGCGACAACCCTCGGCGATGGTTGATCCTCGCGCGGGAGCACTCGAAGGCCCCTGTCTTCCGGCTCCGGTGAAGCTGGCGAATTACCCGTAAGCGCACAGTTGCACGCGCGTGTCCGGCAGTCGTTGCATTGAAAGCGTGTACACCGCCCACGTCCTATCCACTTGACTGACAGTCGTGTGCCACTATTATGGCGTTTATTGCAAAAGACACACTTTTCTCCTGCTTTGATGAAGTGATAAATCAGCGATCTGATTGTAGTATTCATTAATACTATCAATCATTTGGTTCATGTCACTTGTCAGTCTCTCGATGCACTCTTTAATATTATTATACAATTCTGTTTTTTTATACAACTTTTTTTTTTTTTATCACAATTTTTTTTTCTTTAAGTTCCAGTTTACTATCAAGAGCAGCGATCGCTTTTGAACGCATGGTCAGATATAATAGAAATTTGGACACGTCTGTACTGTCGAACGTCTAAAATTAATCTTAGATGTCGCCGGCGACATCGACGACAACCCCACTACAAAATACTGAGAGACCACCCGAAAGAGTATTGTTTTGTGTTTAAAAATTACTCATATACCTATATGAGAGAATTCAATGCGGCAGTGTTTGAATTCGTGGTAGGTAATAAAAATCCGCGTCAAAGTGAATTTTTATTCACGAGTATAGGCAAGCGCTACTCAACTCTTGAGAACGTTTCTTTCCATATATGGTTTGTATTCTGTAAACAGAAAAATACTTTATACATCCGTTAGCGGTGGCGTCGGTAGTTTGCCCTCCGCCTCTAGGAAATTTAGATCGGTATGAGTGTGGTATTTTTTCGACTTTTTTCACTATCGAGTTTCGTAAAACAAAACGTGTGCACGTGCTACGATCTGAATTTAATAGCTTTACTAAGAAGTAAAGCACTCGTGTTAAAATGAATCAGTGGAACCGGAGCATAGTCCGAGTTTAAGAGTTATATTCTCTTTTACACGGCAGCCGCAAAAGTTGCCACTGTCGCTGTCACAGCCCCTTTGTATATGAGATAACTTAAACATCAAAATTTGCGGCTGGACCGTTTTTCCCGACAGCACCACAGCTTTTAAGTATAGCTCTGCAGAGTCTTATAAAAAAATAACGCCTACTAGACTACCCTTTTAGTGATAATGCGCACAGTAGCAAGGGTAGATCTACCAAGCATGGAGAAGGCAAATCAGTGTGAATTGCGCGAAATAATTTTTAAAATTGAATCGTCATTAAGATTAGAACGCTACCACGATGACGCGTGTAGCATTAGAGCGCGAGTTAAACTTTTTACTGAACCAGTGTGGATTTCGCAGACTGGCACGTTTTTTTGCGCAAGGGGTTTTCAAGCGCACACCTACATCTATAATTCTAGTCGGTCAGTTCATCAAAAGAATGAATATGCAAACTATGAGTATTTTAAAAAATTTAATGGATGCATACGAGGAGCAGCATGGTTAGTAAGAAACTTTTAAAAACATTTTTTATTAATAATAAATATTTAATAAAATTAAATTTTTTAGCTTTTAACAGATTACTTGCTTATATTAGTGATGGCAGTGATACGACTTTTTATGAAGACACAGCACGTGATGAATGGAGTGATAATGCGATGCATCGGATGAAGAGAAGGGTGAGGGGGAGCTTGAGCAGCGGCTGCAGCAGCAGCACGTTGCGCGCAGTATTTCCGCATCTCCTGACTCAAGTGACCAATTGGTAGTGGGGGAAGGTGTACATGTAGAGGAGGAGGAAGGAGGAGGAGGAGCAGCAGCAACATCGGCTACCTTCTCAGCAAGATGAAAAAGAACAGCATCATCATATAATTCCTGACTCCGATAATGAAGGTGAAAATGAAGAAAATGTAGTATCTGCAGAAAATTTAAATTTAGAACAGGATGAAAATGTCATCCTCAGTAGCAGCGATAATATGATTTACGAAACATCATCAGACGAAGGCAACGATGAGGTATCGCGACAGAGATTTCAATTTGGTCAAATAAATGCACAAAATTATCGAGAGCCTAGAAGTGCTGTGCTGCGGCTTTTAGCAAACGATACCCCTTCTACGAGCAGCAGCAATGACAACGACGTAAGTGATAGCGAAGCTGCCCGACAGTATCGCATTCATGCGCTTACAGCTTTTTACATGCGTCGTCCTTATCCAAGGGAAAGAATGTTTCATCATGTCAGTGAGGATGGACGGACAATGACATTTCATGCTTTCGACCAACGCAGTCCATTGGATCGTCGAGTAAATGAATGTAAGTTTAAAAATCAAAATAAATTTTTTATTTTATTTTTTTCACAGATATATATATATATATATATATATATATATATATATATATATATATATATATATATATATATATATATATATATATATATATATATATATATATATATATATATATATATATATATATATTATAACACCACATATTGTGTGGGTTACGCAAACTTCCAGTCTGTCGAACGAGCTGCTCAGTGCACGGTCGATGCTCGATAGAACTGGCCTATACAACTAATAGCACACTACTCACCCATTACACTCACTGTACACATACACACACTATTTTCATCGACGACACAGAACAAGCGAGCTCTCCAACACCCTGAAGCAGCTGACGAGGCCGCACACCTGCCATCCCATAGAGTCTTGCATAGGTTGGAGCTGTCTGGTTTTGGCTGGGGTGCGCTGAACATGTCCTGGTGTCTCCTCTCCTTGCTCCCGTCCTTTCGAACCAACCTAAGAACACACGAATAGAGATTAGAACTGAAGAAAATAAGCAAAATGGTATTAGAATAATACCCACCTGATTTTATGCCTTGAAAGGCATGAATGGGTCCACCTAGGTTGGAGCGGCTGCTTCTCTAGGTACTTTGGAGGCCTGCAGCATACACCTTAGAAAATATAAAGCTGAGTTGGTCTATAGCAGATACGCACATCAAACTAGAACTCTCTTACGTGGTTTGGAGGGATTGTAGATGCAGTGTGGTCTCTCAAGTGCAGCAACGTAGCTCAGCTAATAGCCCACTCCTCCATAACAGCAGCAGCAGCAGCCTCCGAAGCACTCGCCAGTCACCTAGAAACAACATAGCATTAGCAAGGGGAGATTACAGTGATATACAAAACACTAATCTCACCTGATAACAGTGGCAGTTGAGGAATGCAGTGTATGAATCTGCATGTAAATATAACCTCTTCGAGGTTAACCGTGCGAAAGTATCAGAATCCACTTGCTCCGCTCGCGAATCTATAACCGCTTCATACCTCGACATTATCGTTGACCTCGTACCGTGTGTGCTGACCAACTTGTATCTTCGAAGGGGCCACACCGGATTTGAAAAGAGTAAGTTGCACAGAATATTATTGTGCTTAACAGGTATACGAGGTCTGTCCCAAAAGTATCCGACCTACGTTCATATCTTCGCGCGGAGAGACTCAGGCGACCTCTGGAGGGTACGAACGTCACCAGCAACTCCTAACCTTCTCGTCAGTAGCCTGAGATACCGATGAAACGCCTTAGTTCCCGCGCAGCGTGTATTTGTTTACAACGACTTTTTTGCGTTCGTCGCCATTTTCTTATTGCTAAAAATG